>JAQQPU010000371.1:32673-66204 GCA_029168905.1 Artemia sp. Kazakhstan ARC1039
TTTTTTTTGAACAACCTAGAAGAGTGGCACCTTCGAGCTAACTCAGGCATCATATTACACACAATATAGGGCCGTTCTTTTACTCATCTTTGTGCTAAGATCTTACATCTTTTGACACAAAACGCTTAAAAGGGAAATCTTAGCACATAGATCTTATAGCGTTTTTTTTGCAAACGTCTTTCATCATTCTGCTCTGATCAGCGGTCTAAGAACAATGATGAGTATATCATCAAAGTTCTATCATCATTGTTCTATATGGCAGAAAGATGGCGTATTTCACATTTTTTGCCAACATCAGTGAGCTGTGAGATCTTAGAACAAGGATGAGTTAAAAGAACGGAAATATTTCCAGAAAGATATGAGATCTTAGTGTAAAAGACCGGACCTTATGATTCGCCATTGCAGGATGGAAATGCGATATTACAGAAGGAGCAAAAGCAATTTCAATATATACCAAACTGAATAAAGCAAACCGAAACTGAGTACGTATTAGCTAGGACACAAGAGATAGGAGTAGAAGGCCGAACAAAGGTATAAACCTACGGCAGCCATAGTTCCATTTTGGGTACGGTTTACTTTATTTCGATAGGGGCGGGGTGGATTTCAATTGAGCATAATTTTACTTATGTATACATTTCATAATGTCAAATAACAGTTAAAATGATTTTTCTAAATCAATGGGCTATACGCTGCATCACTTCATGTACATCAACTCATAAGAAGAGGGAAGGGAAGGCAAGTTACGTATAATACATAAATCTTACACGTTTAAATGGAGATTATCAGCTTGATGAGTTGTTAACGTGGTAAAATGACGAATACAAAGGTTTACAAAGTTTTGCTTTATTTTTTTTAGTATTTCTCTAAAATAGAAGAATTTTAACATTGAAACCATTCGTTTAATTTTTTCATTCATTCGTTTGATTTTTTCAAATATTAGAAAATCCAAGATGGGTAACTTTAAAAGTTGAAAATGTAAAAAGAGGCAAATTTACATAACATAAGCTGAAAATTTTCTATTTCTCCTCAGGTTTCTCTCCAAAAAACCTAAACTTAATCAAAAAAGACTTGCATAACTAGAGGAGGTTTAGATAGGACATACCTCTCTTAAGTATATATATCTTGCGGCACGCATAAATCATGACACTTTCCTGAAAAAATAAAATGTACAGACGAGTGGCAACAAAACTTTTGCTGCAGCTCAAAATGAGCATTTCCCAAAAAATATGGCTTTAACTAAATAAAAGACTACACGTTAGAGGAATTATTCTATTCAGGGCAAAAATCTTACCAATTTTCAGGGGATGCGGGAAGGTAGCTGTAGCCTTTGATAATATCTCTGATGCAGGATGAGGAATCTTTAGAACAAAAATTAGAGAAAATAATAAACCCTTAACACCCAGAGTAAAAGAATTGATCTGTTTAAGAGAGATACCTTAGTGATTTTCAAAGCTCAAGGGGAAGGGAAAATTGCTCTGCGGTTGGTTATGTTGGCGTAGAGAGAACTTCTAAAGCGCAATTTTATAGAAAATACGACAAAAATCGGCTGGAATTTGACGTCTATGGATAAAATATGGAAACATAAGAACCAGACTCCCTTCTAAAAAATGTCCTAATCCACTCAAAAATATTAAGTCAGACTGGTAAGGCCTAATTCAAAAGTGCGAAAATAACAAGTACCTTTTGATTGCTGAGTTCCTGGTGGTTGGATGCTAGCAACAGCCACTGGTGATTTACTTAACACCGACTGCTGACTCATAAGCTGTGCTGCAGCCTGCTGCCGCTTCTGAAGCTGCTGATTCATGTACTGTTCTTGCTGCTGAGGGGTCATAGGTTGGTTGCTAGGCTTAGTCAAAAAAGTTGCCTGTACAGACGAAGCTCTTTGATCAGGAAGAGAATTTTGAATAGTAGGAGACAACTGGGGCAGCGGGGGCGATGGCGATACTACTTGTGTAGTCTGTAGACGGTTCGTCAGTAAGGTGGCAAGAGCAGTTTTCGTTTTTGGATTAACTAGTGGATTTCCATTGGGCTGAAATCAAAATGGAAAGTTACTCTTTTTTTCTTATTTATATAATATAATGAGTCAGGTCCTTTCTAACGCAAACTATACCTTTACCAGTGCATAAAAGATTCATGAATAATTTATCTGTAGCCCACTATAAACGCAGGTAAAAGTGGAGTAAAGAAAAATAAAAAAAGAATTGAAAACTATACTGTCAAAAGCTGAAAATCATGGATAAAACATTCCCATGTGTGATAACAAACAGTAGAAAAAATATTTATTTGCAAAATTCTATAGTGTAAATGCAAAGTAAAGACTGAACGAATTGATACTTGAAACTTGCAGATATCATCTTATATAAGATTTCAGACTTGGATCAAACAGAAATCTACCATAAGTGGGGACTTCCACCCCCCCTCAATTCCCTGTTAAAACGGAAAACGCAAAACTTTTCTAACACTACGAAAAAAGGTCTAATAAACTAGGAAAACGAACGAAGAAAGCCGTAAAAGGAAGAAGGTACTTATGTAATTGGATACATTAGTCTCAGATTGAGCCAGAATTACTATATTATTCAGACTTTTTCTAAGACCAGAATCTAAACCTGCCCTAGAAATAGAAGCGGTGTTCTTTTACAACCAATTTCAAACGTACTTTAATCTAAACAAACTTGTACACCAAATTTTAAAAAATTAATTCAATAGGTGGATAGAACTGGGTCTTAGCTATGAAGCCATTTAGCTTAGCTATTGATTTCGTTTTACTCGTTATTGGATAAAACAAGGAAAAATAAAAAAAAACCTTCAAAGTTTAAAAAAAATTTCCAGAAAGAAATTTGTTTTTGAACATACTATATAGTAAAGGGTGTCTAAAAAGAACGCCGGATTTGAAATCCTCGTTATTTTTGTTGATGGCAACAATGTTCTTGCACATTTCGTTATCACTGGCCATTGACGTTATGCTTTGATACTGTGTTTCGTTTTTCAGGTTAATGTTTGTGGTGCATGGTCGTACATTCGATTTGCGGTAGATCTAAACCCAGTTTTTTTTAGGCACCTTTCACATAAAAACTAATCTGATAAAAACAAATTTACAATTTTGCTCCAGAATTCATTTGCATATGACCCTTGCTGGGAACTGAATTGAAACAAGTCCAAATACAATCCAGCAAATACGTCGGAGAGTCAGAGTTATCAGGAAATTTGCAATTTTTACATCAACAGGTGGAGTTTGATAGACCTAAAAAAACAATAATAATACTTAAAAAATTCATACCCTATACCAGAGCTCCTGAAAACATGGACCGCGACTTTTTGGGTGGAAGGAATTGCGAACACATTTTTGGTCATAAGCGTTTTTTTTTCGAAACCAAAACAACTTTTTTTTTATAAAAAATCTTTTATAAAATCTTTTTTATATTTTATTTTTTATAAAATCTTCAAAGAAATTAAAGATTAGACAGAACTTGAAGAATTCTCAACAAGATCAGTTACTTTTTGTTGAGAGAAGTGGATCCGAAATTTTTTTTTCATCTGGGTTTCTAATAGGAGGGGCTATCAGCTGTGTCAACACAACATAATGGACCGTAAAAAATAGTTTGCTAATGCTAACGGGCGCCTTCTGGATAATCTGGTCAAGAGGCGGTTTTAGGGAGGGTCACAGGGGGCACTTGCCCTGGGCGCAGGAATTTAGAGGCGCAAAATTTCAAATAAATAATCGAACGGTTATTATCATTTTGTACTTTTTGAAATTAAATTTTTATTGAAATAAAGTAGAGGGCGCAGTTGGTATAACCAAATTGAATCCGAAATTTTAATTTTTCCCATCTTCATCACCATTCCTTGAAAATAAAAGTAATTAGATCGAATTTGATTAATATTACAAGGATTTAAATAAATGGAAAATTTTGTTAATACATGAAAATTTTGCCCTTAAAATTTTTGGGAGACAGAGGAGAGGGGGGGGGACTAATTAAGATTTTGCCTAAACAGTAAGAGAGGCCAGAACTGCCACTGATCTGGTCTGTTTTCACTTTATTCATATTGACTCATTAGTCATGCTAATCCATAGTGATCTCATTAATAATATATTCATTGTATACTTCGTAGCAGAAGCTATTATTCATTTCTTACTTGTTCAAAAAACACAGGATACACATTTGCTTTTTGAGGAAACCAATTTTTACCCTGCGTCTCAAAGTATTGTACATTAAAAGAGATACCGTGTGCGAATCATTGTTTCCAAATTTGGTCTGTCCGTTTTTAAAAGAAAATTCAATAAGTTCTTACATCACTTTTAAATAGTACCGAACGCCAACTTGTAATTCACATGAGCCTACGAAGTCAAGGCTGCCAAAATGGCTAATCCCCCTGCAATTCTGTCGATTTATCTAGTTTGACATGTAAATATTGCTTTCCATGAATCTGACATTTTATGAAATTAAGTTGACTATCCTTTTGTGCGAGTTAAACCTATTTGCAACTGACTGAATATATTGGGAGAGAATACCCCCTTCAGCAGTACCATTTGGGGCAGGGGTAAGGTCAGAAACTACTCTCCCCCATAGATTTTGAATAGTGCCTGTTTGTATTTTCATGATTTTTTTTTGTGGTTTCGTTGAAAAAAAAAAAAACCTTTTCCGACATTTTCATGGAAAAGAACCGAAAAACAACGAAATTCCCCCTCCCACTTCAGATTTCGACGGACATATTTTGCTCCCTTCCCCCTGTATTTTCGTGAATTGACGCCCTGGACCTACTCCCTACATGGCAGGCCTCTAGCCTAAACCATTTTTATTCATAAATATAATGGCGACAAAGAGCAGTATAGAGACCTCACACTTAACTTCATTGATAAAAATACCAGCAAATGAGTAGACTAAAGAACGTTGAACATACTTCTGTTCTTCTTGTAGCACCCAAGCTCCAATAAAAAAAATTCCTTCATGCCAATCAACTCAAATATCCTAATTTCATCTTTACTTTTGTCTCAGATTGATTTGAATAAACGTTTTTTCGCCTAAAGAAGATGGAAGAAGTAGAAGAAGATAAATCTACAAAAAGAAAGCTACCATGCTTCAATAGCAACAATTCTTTCGTGTGCTTAGACGTATTTCTAGAATGTAAATTTATTTAGTAAACAAATGATAGTGTTCGATATTTATCCAAGGAAAATGTTGTAACACAAGAGACTTATATCAGTAAGCGGAAATTATAGAAATAGTGTTTGATTTTCACCAAAGCTGGTGTTTCAGGATTTTTTTTTTTGGGTTATTGATTACAAATCTGAGGCTACTGTTGCAACATTTAATTAAAAAAATACAAATTTACTTAAACTCATTTAAATGGGTCTTTGTTCAACGAGTTAAAAGTTCTTGGCTCGTAAGTTTATGAAAAAGCCTGATTGTGAACTTATTCGATCTTAAGTGGATACTGTTTTTTCGTGACTTTCGTCTTTTTATGACTAAAACGAATTTGGCGAAGTTCCACAATAATTGTAGTGACAACTAGCACTTGAGATAATTTTTATAATTGAGATGAATTATTGCTGTCTAGAATGTCTTTGATTAGTCTTTTCATAGTTTGGGTTGCTAACTTAGGTTTGTTTGATGATTAAGATGAATTGAGTTAAGCATTGAAATAATTGTAATGATGATCAAAAATTAAGATGACGAACTTTTGAGGACTAGGACGGCTTTCGTTCAGTTTTGTAATAATTTTTATTTTTTACTTGATTTGTTGACTATCCATTGGTTACGTTTAGGAATCGGTGTAATCATTGTTGGAGCAGCAGCTGCAACCACGCCTTTCAAAGGACGAGCCACGGCAAATAGTAACCCGGAATTAATTATTTTGATACCAAATCGGGCCGAAATAAACAGTATACCATTGGAATCACCATGGCCGAAAATCTTATACATTCAACTCACAGTCCTTTGGCTTGAACAACAAGGAAAGTCATTTTTCTTTTACATGGAAAGCACTTATGTGTCCTCTTTTTATTTTATTTTTCCCTTCTTCACTGCTAGCGGGGCAATGAAACATCATAGAGAACTGTTTTAGGACTTATTTTAAAGGAAATTACTATATCTATCTACTACCTCTTGTAATTAAGAAAACACAATATTTAAAATAAAATCAATTAAAAAAAATGATGACTAAGATTTGAGACGGTTTTGATTGTTAGAATGATCTCGGTTAAATTTTGTAGTGGCTAATGAGCGTAATCATTTATAATATGCAACAGACAGCGTGAATTTTCGTGTGCTCCGTGCCCTATTTCACCTGTGTCACAAACTAAGGTAAAAAGTTTGAAAATAAAGACTCATGAAAAATGCCCCCATCTAGATGTATGAAGGAATATAAATAACAGATCTTCAACCTTCTACAATCACACATCCGTCCTACGGATTGTATCCGTGTTACATGTTTTTAAGATATTACGTTTCTTGGGATAAACAACACTTCTTTCCCGCTACTTATGGTTGTACTATCTCAAGTGTTGACGGATTCTTCGATAATAACTAGTATCTATTCAGGTAAGCATAAGAAAACAAGTAGGTTTGAAAATAAAGTCTCATGAAAAGTGCCCATATCTTGATGCATAAAGGGATGTAAACAACAGATGTTCAGCCTTCTACGATCACTCCATCGGACACCTGTCCTACGCCCAGAGTTAATATACCTTTATAGAGTTAAACGGTCAATATACCGTTTTAGAATATACCAGCCAAAATTTATTAGTCCAGCAATCCGAGTAATATTACAATTTTCTTTAAGATAAAATTTATCTGAACTTTTACTAGGTTGGAAAATTTCCTATAATGTCAATATAAAATTCAGTTTTTACAATCCCAATTGGTTGAAACTGACCCAACATGGCGGCAACGTTTTACGGTACTTACATCAACTGCAATTTGCTGCTGCATAGCTGATTGTTGTGCCAAAATCTGTTGCTGCTGATTTTGCGCCTGTTGTTGCTGATTTTGAACCTGTTGTTGTTGATTTTGAACCTGTTGTTGCTGGTTTTGAACCTGTTGTTGTTGATTCTGAACTTGTTGTTGCTGGTTTTGTACCTGTTGTGGTTGAGTTTGCACCAGTTGTTGCTGATTTTGAGCCTGTTGTTGCTGGATCTGCACATGTTGCTGGGCAGCATTCTGATGCGTATTTAGTGGTAACTGAACCTGTTGTACAACTTTCTGCTGCACAACGGTCGGTTGTTGCTGCTGTTGCGGAAGTGAGACGCGAATGACCTGACTTTCCTGATTATTGACTACCTGACGTAAGACTTGCTGAGGTAGCGACATACGTTGCACCTGCAAAAAAAGGAAACCATGACCTGAAATTCAGCTAATGTTAGCCATTTAATACATACGACAAAACATGGTCACCGCTTGATTTCTCCGTAATTTTTCCTGGCCATAATACTACCCCATCCAATAGCCTTCCGGCAGCGTCTCATATGTAAAACCACAATTATTATTGTTCAACGAAAATAAAAGATTGCATGATGCTAACACAATTCAGTGTACATCGAGCTTCTATTCAACATATCCGATTAACAGTACACAGGGCACCCCCCCAGACACTTTTCCACTAGAAATCTTTCTTTTCCACTCAGATGCATATGATTACCATAAACAACATCTAGAAATGAACCCAACTCAAAATTACTATTCCCAAGTGAGATATTGGTGGTGGTTGTAATTAGATATAGACCTTCATCCTGCCTATATAATAGTGACATACTATTTATGGCTACAATACTCAAAGCCAGTTTTGGAAATCTGTTCAGGATGGAAGATAATTCGACAAAACCTACCGCACCAGAAAATAATTAAATATTTTACAAAACCTAAACCTGAATTACTAAATGCAGTTTTTCATTATTGCGCTCCCCTCCCCCTAAGAAAAGAATCTAACTTACCTGTCTGTCACAATCTATCACTCATTTTTATTCTATATATTCAAAGATAATAATTTTTAATTTTTATTTAAATGAACATATGTTGCTTTCTACTTTGTAAGGTAAGCTCACAGTAAGGTTTACGGGGTGTATGGTAACTCAGTCTCCTAAAAGTTTGCCGACCTCTGCTACCGGGCCTAAATACTTAAAAATGGATTAATCAGTAACGTCGTGAGCAGTAAAAACATAAATCTAGCCCCTAAAAAAATAATACAACTGAGATACAGAATTCAGTTTCAGAAACATAATCGCAGTATATACTGTTTTCAAATAAAAACACTCACCTTCATACTTTAGAAACTGATTGATCTTAAATTTATAACTGCAAATATTCTTTGACTAGACAGTAATGGCAACTCATTACAATATGCTATTCATATAATGTAATGCATACTATAGTACAATGCACAGTATGCTATACTGCATACAAAAAAAGCAAAAAAGTCATATTACAAACTAAATGCCATCACAAGGGAAAATTAAGGTTAGAACCACAATAATATGGGTATTTTAGATCATATTTTAGGGGATTCTCATAGGGGTTACCCATTTCTTAGATCGATGTTAAGAGCCTGCTTTCTACTGCGGTCGACAATTTGAATTGCAACCAATTAAACCCAAGTGAAATACAATAAATCAAAAAGAAACAGTAATTTATTAACAGACAAAATCAAAATGAATATTTCTTTTTGATGAAAAAAGAAAGAGAAAAATTGAAACAATCGCACGAGAGAGCCGAAGTCCAGAAGTGCCAACCGTGGTGATTGAAGCAAGGGAACTGACTAAAAGCATGTTACATTTTTTTAAATCCATTAAAAAAAAAACAAAAAAAAACGAAAAATATAGACAGAGTAAAACGTTTTTGCGCACACAATTGACCATCGTTTGCGAGACAATTTTTTGTCAACAAGAAACTATAAGAGGATATTAGATTAAGTTAGAAGAATAAAAACATGTATTTTTAGGGTAATTTTTGTTAAAATTTAAACGAGCCCAAACAAGGTAACCCTGTGGTAGGGTTTTGAGGGAGTTGCTTTATATAAATAATTTCCTTTTCAGTTTGAAAGGGTTTTGTATACAAATATAAATTTACATGTCATTTTGTACTTTGTGTAGAAGAGACTTACTGTCCCTTCTGGGACATTAAGTAAGCCTCCAATGTTCTGGACAAACTGTTCTACCCCATTCAATCTCGCTCAATCTCTCTCAATCTAGGGTATCTACTTTCGAGAAAAAAACAAAGTTTATTTTTTCTTTAGGATCGCTCACCTCGTTCGCAAGCGAATCCAGGGTACTTGTCAGTGATGTGCCAATCCAAAAAGACGGTAGTCCACCTGAAACTCTAAGCGGGCAAGCCTATTAGGCTTAGGTCACTTATTCGACCGTGAATTCAGTCCCCTGTTTCGCATACAAGTCCAGTGGACATTGTCCGTCATGATTCAACCCAAAAATCTCAACCATCTTTTAGTTCTATGACTATCTACTTTAGTTTTGCCCTAAGATGGATGGGTCTCAGACTCAGACTATCTGTCTTGGCTTTTTTCTCCAATTAGCCATGGCAACTTGATTTTAATTCACAATTTCAATTGCACTCGGCTGTTTAATTTTAATACTAAACCATCTGATTATATCTGACCTCCCAAACTGTCTAATTTATTCCGGTTCGAAAACTTAAGTTTTACGGTTTCCCATGGTTATTTTAACTTTTCATATGCCATTCTCTTTTGAGTATTTTAGCGAATCTGCCACTCCTACCTAACTAATATGCACTGCTCAGCATAAAGTCTTCCGTATTTCCCAATTTTCGGAAAATCTAGTCCTTTCCAGTAGGCTACTTTTCAGGATGGAAAGAAACAAAACAAACAAAATACTTCAATTAGGATAAAAATTAGCAAACTTTTCAAGAAGATAAAAATCAGTTCTTTTTTCTTACAACACTAGAAAGATTCCTACGAACTGAATAAGCATCACAACAGCAAAAAAACTCATGAGTCTTTTATCCCTAGTCTTTGTACACTTCAATTTTGTCGGCTTGAGCTTCGCTGAGTTGCATTTCACCTTGGTTAAGTTTGCTACATTTAATTTTATAGTACTTAGGTTACACTGGGTCGAACTTGAGATCTTTGTGTGGTTGGAATTCTTTACACACTGTCTAATTTTACCAATAAAGTTCAACCGTTCTACGCAAGCGCAGATGACCTCATTTGAGTGTTCATTACCAAAAATTTTTAATTTCTTGAAGCACAACAATTAGCATTTTCTACATTTTTTTTGTTTCCTTTGTTTTTGGGGTGGGGGGTTCAAGTACCCTATTTCAACTTAATCACACGCAGAAATGTTTTAAAATTCCAATCAAGAAAGTACCTACTATGTTAAGCGGACTCGGTAGGCGACTTTATTAAAATCTCTTTTACCAAAAGCTAAGGTTTCACGATATATTCTTTTCGCTATTAGGAGGGCCGTACACAAAACATAAAATGACAAGACTAACCTGTTGCGAAAACTGTGATGGGGCTCCAGTTGCAGGAAGTTGGGTTGGCAGAGGAGCAGCATTTTGTTGCTGTTGCCCCTGATTCTGTGTATTGCCTTGGTTTTGAGCCTGCAATCCCTGGAATTGTTGACCCTGAGCACCAGCAAGAGCAGCAGCTTGTTGCTGTTGTATCTGCAATTGTTGCTGTATCAAAGCCTGCTTTTGCTGTTCTGTTAATTTAGTTCCAGGAGGAAGAACAATTTGTCCTGCAAAGAACAAAATATAGATAACACTTGAAAGAGCAAAGGCATTGAAAAATTGATGGCTCACTGACAAAATGCTGATATTCTTGTTATTGAAGCATCCTCTTAGCATGATTCTCTAAGGCTAATTGTTCACTGGTGGATCCAGAGTCATATAAGCACAAGTTTTTTGTCAGGTATTTACCAGTATCTACTAATAGACAATATCATTTGACTTTAGTAGCTACTTGTATGCCACCTATCATAGCCTATCTCTAGAGAACTGCAAAATCACTAGCCAATATTTCATCATTTGCACAGTTCTGGACTCTTACAAGACCATAGACCCAGTTTGCCTTTCAAGAACAGGTTTGAGTCGTCTAGTACAGCCACAGATCTCATAAAAAGCCCTGAGCTTTATCAACCCAAACACCTCTTGATCAGAACAGGTGTTTCTTACGGGCCATAATTCTCTTTTTTTCTTTCTAATTAAACTGAGGATGAGTCGTTTTACGCAATCACGGATCTCATAAAACAACCCGACTCAGCTTTATCAACTCAAATACCTCTTGATCAGAACAGGTGTTTCTTACCGCCCATAATCCTCCCCGCTTCTTTTCAACTAAACTGAGATGAGTCGTTTTATGCAATCACAGATATCATAAAATAATCCGACTCAGATTTATCAACCCAAATACCTTTAGATCATTAAACTACCGGCCATAAGCCTCTTTTTATTTAAGCTACTTCTTTTTATCAGGCATGACTCCCTCCCCCCACAAAGCTACGGAAATTATTGCATAAAAATTAATCCTTCCTTTCACTGGAAACCATGGGGGCGACTCAAGAGACATTATATTTTAATTATCAAGCTTTCCCTTCTATAATTTCAAGATAACTAGGCCTTGAAGGATACAATCCAACTTATAGACCTATCTCCTCTATAAAAAATATTGCCTTGATTCGATCCCTTGCCTTGAGACTAACTACAAATTATCTTGTAGGTTCCCAATCATCCCTGTTATGTCCGAATATCGTATCTGACATTTTCCTACTTCTGAGATAATTATCAAATGCCACTTGATAAGCTGTTCTCTGAAGGAGAAACAACCTAGCAATGATCTTCCTTTTGAGGACAGCTTAATAAACAGTTTTTGGCAATTATCCCATATGTATCAACAAGTCAGATGCGACCTTACGATAGTGACATAAGATAATAATAAAATGCAGAACTAAATTTTATGATATGAGCAAAGACAAATAATATTACTTTTGCTATGTTTGACCTTTTATATTATTTTTAAATAGATAGAGAGTAATGTTTAATTATGGCTAAGACTTTAAATTTGATTATCATGAAGAAATGAAGTTGACCAAATTATTACTGGAATAAAAAATGTTTTCATATCGAATTAAAGACCTAATTTAAGACTTAAACGAACAGAATTTTTGCAATTATGTGAAAATCTCTTTGTCCTTGAATCATCTTCTTTTTACGCTGAACTTGCAGGATTTACTGAAAGGCTAAAAAAAAAAAAAAAAAAAAAAAAAAAAAAAAAAAAAAAAAAAAAAACCAGCATGCTGGTGATTGCTATTTGCAAGCGTTTTACAAATTTGCTGTCTTTCAAAAAACTTTTATTGAAAACTTTTCAGTTTCCAGTACAATATCAATTCACAAACTTCAAAGCAAATAAGCTTAAATGAGTAAATTCGTTCTTGGAACATTTTGACAGAGAGTAAATTCTACAAAAGTAAAAAAAGGTATGAAAAGAAAAAGAAGAACAAAGAAAAAAGAGTTAATCTAAAAGTGCCTTTTTTCTTTACAGCACAAGTTAAACTTCCGTTTAAGAAGCACGGAGGGAGTAGGGTGGGGGGTTAAACCTCTTAAATTTATTTCTCATCAACCTTCTTCTTTTTGATTGATTTCCTTCAAGTAGGAAGTTTTTCTTTTCATTTGTATTTATTTTTACTTAATTTGTTTTTCTTTAGCGGGAGCTAACGTAAGTATACTAACGTAGTCTTACTGATTTGACTTGAACATATTACCGTTGCGTGCAGCTATGTATTCATTAACGGATTCCTTCTTTTTATTTCTTTATGGACCCTTCCTGCTCATACTTTGCTTCTGGCCTATCACACAAGCTTGGCTTAAAACTTTATTTATTTCTGATACATGAAAATCAAATTATTACCCAGATTTCAAAAACGAACTGTAAGTAAGGAGCGACCCGGCTCAATAGTAACCGAAACTCTAAAAAACGGATACCAATAGATATTGATACATCAAAATAATCGTATTTTTATGCTGATTTCAAATGTATAAGTTTCATCAAGTTTAATTTTACCCACCAAAAGTTACAAGCCTGAAAATATTACCTTATTTTTGAAAAAAAAGAGGGAAACACCCCTTAAAAGTGATAGAATCTTAATGAAAATCAAACCATCAGATTCAGCATACTAGAAAATCAGATTCAGCGTACCTATCAGATTCAGCGTACCATCAGATTCAGCGTACCTATCAGATTCAGCATACCATCAGATTCAGCGTACCTACTGTAGAGACTTGAAGCTCCTATCTTCAAAAATATGGAATTTTGTTTTTTTGCCAGAAGAAAGATTGCGGATGCGTGTTTATTTGTTGTTTTTTTTTTCCAGGGGTGATCGTATCGATCCAGTGTCACACCATCATATTCAGCGTATAAGAGAACCCTACTGTAGAGGTTTCAAGCACCTATCCACAAAAATGTGGAATTTTGCATTTTTTTCCAGGGGTGATCGTATTGACCCAGTGGTCCTACAATATCGTGAGAGGGCTCATTGGAACAAAAATTAAAAGTTCTAGTGCCCTTTTTAAGTGAACAAAAAAAATGGACGGCAACTAGGCCCCCTCCCACGCTCATTTTTTCCCAAAGTCACCCGATCAAAATTTTGAGATAGCTATTTTGTTCAAAATAGTCGGAAATTTAATAAATATGTCTTTGAGGATGACTTAATCCCCCACAGTCGCCGGGGGAAGGTCTGCAAGTTATGAGCTTTGCCCATGTTTTACATACAGTATTGGTTATTGGGAAGTATACAGACGTTTTCAGGAGGGATTTTTTCTGGTGTGGTGGGGGTCGGAAGAGGGGATTACGTGGGAGGATCTTTCCATGGAGGATGTTTTCATGGGGGAAGGGGCATTTCTATGAAGGGGTGCCAGATTTCCCAGCATTATTTAAAAAAAAACGATCAGAAATTAAATAAAAAAACAAGTTATTTCCACTGAAAGTATGGAGCAACATTAAAACTTAAAACGAACAGAAATTATTACGTATATGAGGAGTTTCACCCCCTAGTCAATACCTCGCTCTTTACGCTGAAGTTCTTTTTAGTATTTTCAAAAGAGCCATCTATTCTAATTAAACGGCCTTTGTGATTCAGAGGTCATTCGTAAAGAATTGGAACAAAATTCGAACTTTAGTGTAAAGAGCAAGGTATTGACAAGGGGGTAGAACCCCCTCATATACGTAATAATTTCTATTTATTTCAAGTTTCAATGTTGCATCAGTGGAAAAACTTGTTTTTTTAATATTTAATAATAACATGAGAAACATTTTTGAAATAACTATAGTAGTGCAAAAATGATTTTCAAACGTATTTGTCAAAAAACTAAGTATTTCAAATACTACTTCAAATTGAGAACTATTTTAATAGTTTGGCAAGAAGGAGCACGAAAAACCCGTCATAACTCATCTCAAATCTTCGAAGTTACAATTCCTATGATGGGAAATTTATTTGAGGAGAAGAATTCTTCATTCTGCCGTGGACATGAAATCGACATAAGTTACATTATATAAAGTCAATATAAAAATCATATTACCATGTGCACTAAAAATCATTATACACACACATTTTCGGCCACTATTGGCTAGTTAGTTCTTTACTACGTTACGCCTTACGTCATAACCATCATGGTATTACTACATTACGTCTTACGTCATAACCATGATGGAACTTTTGGTATTGCTACATTACGTCCTACGTCATAACCATGATGAAACTTTTAGTATTACTTACGGTATTACTACGTTTCCCTTAATTTTGGCATTCTATTTTTTTATACTTACCCATCTAGTATTTATAACCAATCTGAGGTTATTTGACTGGGGACACATATCTATGGAGAACCATTTATTTAAGGGAGTTATTCCATCAAAACCATCTGTCCATTCTTACAGGCAAAAGTGCAAATGATGCATAAGATCAAGTGGTTAATCTAGGTAGAAGACTAAGGGCATATCGGGTATGCTTAATGTGCTAGTATGACATAGAAAAAAAATCGTAGTTGCATGATTACCATGTACGATTCGGGCCAAAGGGACTTGTCCTGCAGAACCTGGTTGTCTAATCTGAGCAACAGTTGGCCGCGGACCAATTGGTTTTCCATCACCTTGGGATACTTCTGAAGCGGAAGCCTGAGGGTTTTTTTGTTGTTGCATTTGTTGGATAATCACATGCATTTTTGCTTTAAATCCAGGATCCTGCAGCAAAATACGCTGGATAAATAGACTCTTAGCGTGTTGTTGCATTTCTTGTAGTTGTTTACGAGTCTAAAAGAAACAGAAAAAGAACACATTAGTGCCAAGGTAAACTAGACAAAAACATGAAGATGAAGAAGAGGAAGCAGTAAACGAAGTGGGAGCCAAAGTCACTCATTTGGCCCTCGAGAGACTATCCTTAAAATTATTTTGACAAAGAGCCAGGAGTCACCTTATCAGGCATCTGTTTTATTCATCACTGTTCACGTTAGGCAACTTGAACACGTCATATCAGGCACAGAGTAGACCTGACTGATTTACAGAGGGAAAAGAAGTATTAATAAACAACAAGATAACAATTAATGATTATGAAAATAGCGGTATTAATAAATAACATGATAAACGGTACTAATAAAAAAAATAATCAAACTATGTTATTAAAAATATATAACACATTATAATAGTAATGGTAAAAAACAATAAAAAAAAGAAGAGTAATAAACGATCTAAGCCAGTTCTTTCGTATAAATAAAACTCAAAAGAAACATATAAACTATGGATATATTTTTTAACATTTTGGCTTCCCACGCATTCGTCGACGGAAAAACATTTAAACAGTTACTGGAGGGCTAATATATTATATAGAACTAGTTATAAATCCATCAAGCCACTTAATATAAGCCCGTCCTTTGTTATCAAGACTTCCCAAGCTCTACTACAGTGGACACCGGTGTCACCTAGAATCCTGAAAGCCCGTTTCATCGGCGCGCATGTGAAACTGTCAGTAATAGTATGCTACACAGTGCCACCAATGACGCCACCGACGAAGCAAAAGACGAATTTTACAGAGCGCTCAACTCCGTGGCAAACGACATACCACGGCATGACATGGCATGTTTTTTAGGAGACTTTAACACGAAAGTAGGGAACCACCGATCGTTTTCCCCCGAGGTTCTCGGAGAGCATGGCCTGGGCCAGCGAAACGAAAATGAAGAACTACTTAGCGACTTCGCGCTCCTTAACGACCTAGTAATCGGAAGTACCCTATTTTCTCATCGGGATGTACACAAATATTCTTGGATATCTCCCGATGGCCATACCCGAAATCAGATTGACCATTGTCTTTGGAGTAGGAAGTGGAGATCAAGCCTACTTGATATAAGGGGATAGAGGAGCTGACGTTGGCTCAGATCATAATCTGATGGCAGCAAAAATACGCCTCAAATTGAAAAGAAATAGAAAAGCAAATAAGGCTCCCTTAAACCCAGTCTTTGACTCGGAGAAACTGAGGTTGAGGGAATTCAACCAAGCCTTTAAACTAGAGATGCGGAATAGATTTGAAGCCTTGTCTTTACTAGATGATGCTGATAGCAATCAATAATGGGAAAACATAAAGTTGCGCTTTCACAATGCCACGAAAGCCACCATTGGGTACCGCAAGAGCCCAAAAGACCAGTGGCTATCTGACCAAACATGGGAACTCATTGAGACAAGGAAAAAAGTAAAAGCATCACTTATCCAAAGACAAACACCCGACCAACAGATCCTCAGAAACGATGAATACAGAGCCGCGGATAAAGAGGTAAAGAAGAGTGCCAGAAAAGACCAGAGAAACCTGCTGGTGCGAAAAGCAGCGCAGGCAGAAGAGGTGGCGGAGAGAGGTGATTCAAGAACCGTCTATAAAATCACTAATGAGATTATTGGAAAGAAATCCTCTATTCAACATGGACCAGTAACAGACCCCTCGGGCATCCTGATAACACAGCAGTCTGACGTAAACGAAGTTTGGGCCAGTCACTTCGAGAAGCTGTTGAATAGACCTCCACCAGAGGATCCCAGCAACAACACTGTTTTCCTTAGATATCAGCACGGATCCGCCGTCATCCACTGAAATTATAGCAGCAGCAAAGAAGCTGAAAAATGGGAAGTCGCCTGGTGAAGACAGGATATCCGCGGAAATGATCAAAGCGACTGTTATGACCTGCATCAAGTTCTGGACAGCGTTGTTCGCAGTAATCTGGACGGCCGCCAAAATACCTTCGGATTGGAAACGCAGCACGCTTGTGAGGATCTTTAAGAAAGGCGATACGTCCTTCCCAGGCAACTGGCGAGGAATCTGGATGCTTTCCATGCCTAGCAAATTGCTGACGCACATTTTACTGTAGAGAATCAGCTCGCAGCTCGACCGACACCTTCGCGACGAGCAACATGGATTCAGACCGAACCGTTCATGTGCAGACTTGATATTCACCCTACGGCTACTGACGGAAGAAAGCAGAGAATGGCACTCCAAAATCTATATGATATTCATCGATTTTGAGAAGGCATTTGACTCAGTAGACCGCCAAAGTCTGTGGAAGATCCTACTGCATTACGGAATCCCTGAAAAGATAGTTTCACTGATTGTTGCGTTTTATGAAGATAGCGAGTGCTGTGTAAAGACACCAGATGGCCAAACCCGTTTCTTCCGCATTATGTCAGGAGTTAAGCAAGGTTGCGTCTTGTCACCGCTACTTTTCGTAATTGTTATTGATTACATACTGCAAAGTTCAAGCACAGACGGAATCCAACTGAATCCAGAAACACGCCTCAGTGATGTAGACTTCGCTGACGACATCGCCGTCCTAGAATCATGCAAGCAAAGACTCCAAGAACTCGTTGACAAAGTGAGGGAGAGAGGCGGCCATGTCGGCCTAAAAATAAATAATGAGAAAACAAAATATATGGCTACCACAGATTCACCCCTGAGCATCACTTGCGGAGACCAACACATAGAGCAAGTTGTCCATTTCAAATACTTGGGAAGCATAATAGAAAGTACCGGATCGACCACAAAAGAAGTGCTCACAAGAATCGGCCAAGGAAATGGGGCCTTCAATAGATTACGGAAAGTGTGGCGGTCCCAAAGCTTCTCTATACGGCTAAAATTACGACTCTTGAATAGCAAGGTTATGCCAGTGCTGCTTTACGCTGCCGAAACCTGGCACATGAACCAGGAACAAGAGCGAAGAATACTTGCTTTCGAAAACAGATGTCTCTGAAGAATTCTCAGCATCCGTTGGCAGCAGAGAATAACAAACCAATCCATCCGTGACAAGACTGGCCAGCCTCTTGTGACACATATCATAAGAGTCCGCCGATGGAGATACCTTGGCCATGTACTACGCATGGACAATCTCCGACTACCAAATGCAGCGCTCCATTGGCAGCCATCGGGTCCACGCCGCAGGGGCAGACCCAGAAACACCCTGCGTCGAACGTACCAGACAGATCTCCGTAACCTGCACACATCAATCCAACCTCAGTGGGAGGACATACTTGCAGCAGCAAACCGGCGGGAAGATTGGCGGCTCCTTCTTGATGCCCTGGGTGCCTCTGGAGGTACAGGTGGATCTAAGGTAAGGTAAGTCCTTTGTTATCAATATGAAATAAAATGACAGAAACAGCGGGTAAAACTTATCACTAAAACGATCAAAAATTTGTATGATGACAAAAGCCCAGATACTTTGGCTTCAAAGGCTTGTGTTGACAACAAACTATTTGAGCATTTGTTAGTTCTTATTTTTTCACTATCTCAATTAAAAGTTCTTTTCATTATTTAAATATTTCAATTTCATATTATTTATAAATGGAAAGGCGGAGTCGTCTAAAAACATATTTTCACTTCTTTGTTAGCTAAAAGGGGGATGCTTATTAGTGCAGGATTTGTTTCGGAAACGGAGTACGCAGGATTTGTTTCGGAAACGGAGTACGCTTCCTTTAAAGTAACAGTCTCATTTAATAACTAAGAGGTAAAAAATAGATGTATAAAATCGAGAAATATTAATAATTAAAATGGCATATACCTAAAGGCAATAGAATATTGCCTTTAGGTATAGGTGATAATAGGTGTTCCCCCTAATATCAGTCCTACGAAAGCTCTAGAAATTTTGGAAAATTTGGGTACAGAAAGAGTCTAACAGATTCCGCCACCTATAGGGAAATTCTCTAAAAAATTATGTCAGAAATGCTTTAACTGCTTATCTCTGGGACTCTAAACTGAAATTAGGCTACTCTGAAACAAAAAGAGGACGAAGATAAAAAAAAAGTCAACGGTATTAAGAGGAAAAAATTAAGTATGAATAACAGAAATTGGCTTTAAAAATCTATCATCGGTGAGACTTCAGTTTAGGACTAAGGGCATAATAGACGGGATATATTTGTATGTAGATTCCCCTTTATAAATTGAGCTCCTCCTTATTGGTTATGTTTCAAGGAAAAAAAAAACTCTTTGTAAATGAAATAAGGCAACAAGAATATTAATTTAATATTTTGTTTTCTGTGACTTAGAGTGTCTTTTTCCTTAAAAATTATTATTTTAAATTCGATAGCTATCAGTAATTTAGACTAAAAATGATATGTTTAAACAAATTAAAAGCACGAAAAAATCAACTTTGCGACAAGTCTGCAACTTTATTTTAGACAGATAGACAAGATGCTATATTATTGTGTGCATTAGTTTCAGATCTATTGATCACCGAGCATGACTAATTTAAGACTTTTTCTTAGATCTAAACTTGCTTAAAAATGGGAAATATTTTCTTTTATAATGATTTTCAACCAATTTTCATCATATTTCAACCTAAGAAAAAAAAAATATCAAGCAAAAATAAAAATGTTTTTCGGTAGATAAATAAATCTAGATTTCAGCTGTTAAGTGATAGCAAAACATATCCAAATCGAATTCATAAAAAAATATGTCCATGTGGCATGCAAGGACCCTAATCCATTGTCACAGATTCCTATTTCATTCCAAGAAAATACACATTTTTAAAAATGGCTTGTTTTGGTATCTCATTAAAAAAAAGATTGAAAAAACAAAAACAAAATTGCCTTAAACTAAATATGAAAAATCCATTTTCTGTTTCTTCATTAAAAACAAATATCCTCATCTACCCCCTAAATTTTCGTGAATTAGCGCCCATGTTTACGGTGTACACAATGACCGGTAAAAAACCCAAGAAATATTAAATACAATTTTTAATACGCTTAGTATTGATCACAGTTGAGGTTTTTGGTTTATTAGGCAACACTATGTCCTAGGTAGGATAAGGATAACGATCCTGCAGAGCCATTGCTGGCGCCTCGAGGGCATCGAATCGACATTTTAATTTCGGGGTCTTTTTTCAAAGGGACAAGTAACAAACTTGTCGGGCAAAGGCCTAGATAGACCTCTGATAAATTTATTTCAAGGCGACACTAAAGACAAACAATTTCTTAGTGATTTACTACAGTTGGTGGACATAAACAATGGTAAGCAAAAATAAAGTCACTTGGCTCACCAGATATTTTAAAATCATTGCCTGCAGGACTTATTAAACAGTAAATAATCAATTTTAAAACACACAATAAGTAAAATTGTTTATTTGCATTCAAAGTGCTGATATTATTACTACAAGACTGCAGCACCAAGCCACCTGAGGCCCACACTGCTTTGCACACTCCTCCTCCCTCTCAATCCATTCAAAGCCTCTATTTTGCAACCTCCCAGGATGTACCCATTTCCCTTTAAATATTTCCTTACGATATCCCCCCAGCCCATTTGGGGGTGACCTGCTTTTCCCTTGGCCAACAAGGACAATTTATCATCCTTCATTTGCAGAATATGTCCTAACAATCTCAACCTTTCTCTCATTATAGCCATAGAAAGAGGGATTGAGCCACATTTTTTGTACAGCTTACAATTTGAGATATGGTCAGTCAGTCAGGTAACCAAAACAACTCTTAAGCTAGGTAATTTCAATGGAAAATAATTAGCAAATCCTTTTCCGTTATTGGTTGCATTATTTTTAACTCTAGTCCTTTCTTTTTGTAACCCGAACAAATACTAATGATTTAGACTAGAGATACATTTGCTCTGCTTATTTACCTTTGAATCTATGTAAAATGTCTCACGTTTTATCTATAAATCAACTTATAATTCTCCTTCTTATTTAGATTAGTATATGCCTTGCAGCCGGTTGCTATACCTGAGTTCGAGTTCCAGGTCCCGTATGACCAAGCAGAGATCAATCTCACTGCACTCAACACCCTTACAGAACTCCACCCCTACAGAACACCACAAAGCTACTATAACAAAACTGAAGTTTTCTTGGTATTGATTTCATTTCTCTTAAAGAGAAAACACTAGTTCACACAAGCATCTTTATTGGCACAATTTATGAATGACAATTGTCAAACGAATTGCCGAAAAACTAAATTTTAAGTCATCATATACTATAAAATCGTCAAAAGACATACAATAGTAAAAGAGTGACTCAAAAGAATTGATGTTCCTTTCAATATATACATTTGCGATGTGTTTTGAGCCATTACTGTAATATGTCTTTACTAAAGTGGTAGATGCCGCTAAAAATTTTGTATATTTTTGGCGATATTTGGATGCTTGTAAAGTAGTCAGTGATCATGACACCAAACACTAGTCAGTTTTTTTTTTAACACAAATCTATGGGAGCTTATGAAACAATGTTAACTGTGTGTCGGTAATACGCAATCTAATTTCGATTGTGAGGACACACAGTTGAAATGAAGTATATTGTTTATATTTTACTGTAAACCAGAAATTTAAATAATTTCTGAGACCACGCTGGCTAATCATTGCTAAACAAAAAATCGCAAAGAAGAGAGAAACGAGGACAATAATAGCCAGTGAAAAACACAAGAAAATTTTGTTGCAAATATTTCGGTTGATACTGAAATTATTCTACGCTGAAGACGAATGAGCGGAGGTCTCAACCGAAATATTTGCATAGTTTTTTTTCTCCTGTTTTCCACTGGCTGCTGTTGTTTTTGTTTCCTCTTCTTTGCGATTTTTGTTTTGAACCAAAATTTGTTTTAAAATTTTTGGCAAAAAATAAGAACCTATAAGCTTTATCCATTTCATATGTTTATACAACTAATGTAATTTCCCCACTTATGTGGGGAAGTTTCTTTTGTCTCTGATAAGGTGTATTGTCTTTAAATTTTTTCTTATGCCCACTTCCCCGTTTATTAAAGGAAACCCTTCTCTTGGCTGACACTAGAAGGGAGGGATAAATGTACAATTTCTAGTTCCCTATTAGATAATTTGCAAAAGAGTGTAGATCCATCAAATGGCTAATCAGTAAGCTAATATCTTACACCTCTGACAGAAAGCATTTTTTTTAAAGAAAATCTGGGAAATCCGATCTTACTTTTCAGTTTTTATTAGAATTGCAAGTCCATTTTTCACTGAACAATGGCATAAGAACTTTATTGAGAATATCAGCGAAACCCTCGGTTCAATGTTTTATTAAGAAAAATTTTGTTACGAATTTTTGAGTGAGATTAGTGGGCTCTAGGATCTAACAAGTCTTAAGTGAAGACTTTAGGAAAGATTCCCACACAAGTGGCAGCAGTTTCTTATATCTTATATTTTACTGTATTTGGTATTGTTTTACTATATTTTTAAAATATTGTTTTGCAATATTTTAATGTATTTTGTATTGTATATTTTACTGTATTTTGTAATATATTTTGTATTGTTTATATTTTACTGTAAACGGATTTTAGGGAAAGAATAAAACAAATACAAGCTTGATCCGTTTTATATGTTCGTACAAGTAATATAATTTTTGCATTACACAACTCCATGAAAGATCCCCACACAAGTAGCAGCAATTTCTTGTTTTATACTTCTCTTGGGGCAGTTTGACCATTAATTCAAGGACAAATTTCACTTTAGTCTTTTTTCGTCTTTTTTTCTAAAAATCTAATAAACACACAAAAAAGAAGATGAGAGAAAGAAAAGAGACTAACCGTATCATCAAGACGTTGCAGCACAGACGTATTCAGTTGCTTAAATTGCTCAGGACTAAGCTTTGAAATATAGTACTGGATTGCCTGTTGCTCCTCAATAGTAGGTATCTGTTGCTGCCTTTGGAGAACTGGCCCAACAGATGCACTCTGCTGTGCAACAGTATTAGGTCCTTGTCGCTGCTCAAGTAAATTGGAGGATGACTGAACAGAGGATTGCTGAGGCTGCTGCTGCCAATTTTGCTGCAAGGTATCAAAATTACAAAAATTAAAACAGGACTTACCTGTTAACTAATAAACAATAATCCCTCTTCTTTGACCTACTTTTTGAGTATACAAGGTCATAAAGAGCTTTTCCTGCTAAATTGCTGCAGTTTTACACATTAAAGTTTATAAAATTAATGTTGGGAATCACTAGTAACCGTGGATTATTTGCTCCTTTTTGAAAATTATTCTCGTTAGCTCCAAAATACCAGGCCATGGAGGCAAACTCAATAAGGTTCATCCATTTGTAAAGGATCCTGAGTGCCAGAATAAGTGAAAACGTATGATTACCACCGCAAGTAAATGAATAAACTAAAATTTAAAAACATCGGCAAAAAAATCTGAAAAAGAGGGAGAGATAGAGATATGGGAAAAAGAGGCTGCTTAGGTGGACCTCTCTTTTTTTCAGAATAAGCTAAATGAAAGCGAGGGAGAAAGAGGGGGAAAGAGACTGCTTAGGTGAACCTATCCTCTTTTCCAGAACAAGCTAAGTTTGATCAAAGAGTGAATAAAAGTAAGGCCAGTTGCTATGCTTTTTGTGCGATGTATGGCTGTACTCCTTGGTGCTGTTTTGTCAAGCAGTTTGAAGGGATTTTCCCTGTCATATATCCCTATGTGCGGACATTCTCTATCAATATTTCTTTTTTTTCTCTTCATTTCTTCTTTTCATTGCGAACTGAATTGAATTGTATTATGTATGGTGTGATATTAAATTACCAGCTAGTTGGGGAGCCAAAGTTGAAAAGTCGTCAAATAACGATACGTAAAAAACATTTTGGTACATGAGTTCTGACTTTTGGAAACAATAGTTTCGACCATGCCTATTCCAATTATTTCGGGAATAGCGACCACCGAAGTGCGCTTCATACTTTAATATTAGGTCAAAGTTTCGGAAAATCTACGCCAACTGCATGTGGTTTCTGACCGGTATGATGGAATTTATGGAATCAAGGACCCAACTGACTCACCGGTGTGCTTAAAGGACAGTAGTGGTTGTCATAGACGAAGGGGTGAGCAGAGTTTGAAGGTCAGTACCACATATGGTGACAACATCAAACTCGGTGATTCATGGCAATCAATTCTTAGAAGTTCTTTGTCCAAAGCTAACTTAGTGGCCTTTGTTTGTGAGTTTTGGTGCAATCTTGGAAGTAAAAGTAGGAACTTTGACATAATACTTGCTGGAGGTTTCTCTGATCGTCGACGTATTGGGATATTGCCCAGAAAAGGATACCTGGAACCTTTACCTCATCTTAGTCGCGAGCTTGAAAGGACACATGAACAAGCAGACAAGCGTACAGCACTCCATGTTGCTTCCAGCTTGAGGAATGGAAGTTCTTTTGTCTTTGTTCGGTCCAATGACTGATATTCTGGTGATACTTTTGCAAAACTCCTCTACACTATTAGCTACGGAAGAGTACAAAAAGAAAAAACTATTCCTCCAATTTCCTGACAGTATTTTTCCTGTGAATGATCTGGCTATATCTCTTCCAAGGTACTTCTTTGACATCATTAGGTTTCTTGTCTGCCTTAGTGACACTGAGACAACGAGACTTGCATATTCTGTGGGTAAGAGGACATTCGTGAAAGCAGCTCTGAAATAAGGTCTTATTAGTGAAATGGCGAATTGACCAGAAAAGTCAAGATTGACCTCTTCAATATATCGAATTATGTAAAGGAAATGATGGAGGTGGCAAAAAAAAAATAGCAGCCTATGGAAAGAATCCTACTGACTATAACTCACTGAATGACTTACGAGTGCACTTATCCTATAGAAAAAAAATTCTTGAAAAACCTTCCGCCCACTTAAAACAGCTTTAAATATCACATCCTTAGGGCTGTATTAAAGTGGGGAATCACAGGCTAGGGAGTGTGTACCAATAGTTCTAGATCCCCTAAATTTCGGATGGGTATACAGTGACACTTTTGGGGTTATTCTTCTGGCAAATTCAAAGTGACAATGGCGGGTTTCTTTAAGCTGTGTTGCAGTACATTGCAAATGTAGAAATATGTGTATTGGAAAGTACTCCTGTGCAGGAATCCGAAGGTGTGACTTGCTTTGTGCATGTGCTGGATCATGTGATCTTTCTGGAAGTGACCACGAGTTTCGAAATAATAGCTTAAAAAATATTGTTAAACCTATTTCATTTATGTATAATTAGGATTGCCTTTTAGCTCATCAATGTTTCTTACTTGTTCTTCAATGGTAGCTCATTTATAAAGAATAATCGCAAGAAGTTTTGGAAGTATTATTTGTGCGGATTAAAATAAATGAAATGAAATGAATTTCGACCAATCGTATCTTAATAAAATGTAAAGGGAACAGCTTGTAAAAGCAGTTTGAAGCATATTGAAGCTAAGCTGTTTTGCTTGGTCAGCAGTATAGGAAAGCTAAATGTAGTTTTTTTTCTGATGTTATATTAGCGATTGCCTAATGTTTCGGCAACGTATAAAGGAGACAACTACAATCTTATAATAGAAAGCTGGACTTAGTCTGAGTAAAACAGAAAAATAACGATCCTAATTACGGGGAACTACCAAGCGCACCTTTGGCACTTATATTCCCGAGATAGTCGTAATCAACATGGTCGATTTAGTCCTAAACCACTCTCAGATCACTCTCAGATCAGAACCTCTCGGATCGCTATTTTGAACTTTTGGCCCCCCGACTAAGCTGATTTTTATACAGTAGCTTACTGAGAGTTCGTTGCGTAAACCACATTATTTTTTAACACTAACTTATTAATACAGTGTATTTTCAAACTGTGTTATTGAGACTTTTTTTTATAAACAGATAATTTTTTTTATTTGCTCGCTATTACTTGAGTGCAAATCCCCTCGGGATTTAGTGATCTATCAAGTACAAAGACATTCGTAAAAAGATTTAAATACACAAGAGGATTGAATTGATTTTCAATGTGCATAGCAGCGCTATCTATTATGGACCTCAAATACTGCGGTATCTGTTCAGAAAGAACGAGCAAAACAGGCAGCGTGCAGTGTATTAAATACAACAAACGGTCTCATTTAAGCTGTGGGAAAACTAAATATTCAAGTGACTTGAAGAAGGCTATTGTGTCCGTAATAATTTGGGCGGAAAAAAGATTTTCCAAAACCTTTATTCCGTCTAAATTGAAGTCGAATAGTCACAGTTCAAAACAGTCAATAACAACGAGAAGAACCATGAGCAATTTAAAATATATTAGATTCCCGAGTAAAAACTTGTTGGTCACATCACTAGCATCTCCTGACAGAGCACCGAAAATTATGGCTGCTATAGGCTACATAAACTTAGAAAGAAAAGACTACTAATGCCTTGACCTGAGTTACCTTACATGTAGCAAGCAAACAAAAGACAGCCCCTCGTTTGACTATCATCGATGCACAAACTGCATGCATGCGGCCTGCACTGGAATTGAGGGTGACATAGTCCTTGCCTTGCGGTCCTTGTCTTGCTAACCGGTCAAGACACTCAAACTAAACTAGAGTATCCTCAGTCATACAGATGAAGAGGCTCTTACACCTGATCCTACCCCAGAACTGCTTGTTAGTTACACATATAGTGGCTGCAGAAAGGCGATAAACTGCGCGTTTTTCCATGTTTGTGTGGATTTATTTTTAAAGGAAGCTGCCCTGACTGGTGTTGTGTTCTTCCTTTGTTTCACGAACTATTGTCGGAACGTGCACTCCACTTTCCGCAGAAGAAAAAAGGTACGTTTGAAGACAGTATTGTGAAGTTCAAAAACGGGAAGCGAAAAAATGCACATGTGTTGATGCAAGGCTACCAAAGACAGTTACATCCAGTCCCACCTATGAACTTGAATCCCAAGCCACCCGTTTTAAAGCAGCTGATGCATCTCCCTCCCAGTCCTACCACTCCCTCCTCTTCAAACCCCGGAAAGAACCAGCATAAACCAGTTTTTCATCAATTAGTCCACTCCGAATAACCAACAAGTTTGGAATTTCAGAGATCAAAGATTCACCTACCCTTCAAACCATATTTTCCGCGTTCCCCAGCTTGGAATCGATTCAGAGGGCTGGCACCCAAATTCAAGACCACAGTGTCATGCCATTTCATTCACCCCTGTTCATTATCAGAAATACTACTATCAAATGTCCGGCCAATTATGATCAAAATGGAAGACCGAATTATTGCTTGTATTTGTGAAACGTGGTCGGCGGCAGAGGAATTAGTTGCATTTGATCGATAGGATACCTATTTCAAACCAAGAATGACGCCTGGTGGCATTACAGTAGCAAATGGTGGCGGTGTTGGTATTATTTGTCGATCATCAATAAAAACAATCCTTAATTCATCAAATTAAGAACAGAGTTCTTAATTTCGACAATATACCAAATAAATACGGTTTAGGAGTCTTATGGTTGTGGTGGAGACCTAAAAAAGCTACCTATGGAAGTGACATTAATGGTGATAAGCGTTGTTTACTATCCATGCCCATGGCCCTTATAGTCTAGATCTTGTAACTTACTTGCAGCATTGCATTGACAATGTACGATTCTTGCACCCTAACGCCGATATCATAATGTGTTACGACTTTAACGATTTGGATCCCAAACGGGTAAGTAATTTTCTGTCATACGCAAGTTGTCAATGTGCCAACAGGAGGTAATCGTATGTTGGATCTCATTTTCAGTAACTGTTTTAAATACCCGTGTGTTGTTTGGGTACCTCATCAGTTTATACCAAATAAATCAAAAAAGTGGAGCGAACGAGCCCTGCACACCTGAGATAGTAAATCTCCACATGAAATGGCTCTCAGTCCGTGGTTGACGTAACACCCTGTCGCTGTCTGATGGCGACAAAATGGCAAGTTTATTTCGTAAGGAACTGTTTGAAAAATACTGTGACATTTTCGCACCAAAAAGTGCATGCAAAATTTAATGAAAAACCATGGATTATCCAAGATATACGGGCTCTGATAAAACTCGGGAATGAATTGCATTTAACTGGGCCTGAGGATGAATTCAAAAGATGAAGAAATACAATGGAGTATAAAATAAGTTGTTCGTGCAAGCAGTACGGTTCTAAAATAATAAGTAAACCCAACCCAAAGAAATTTCATGATATAGCTCAGAACACAATTGGTAGAAAAGTAGCCAAAGCTGAAGAGAGAGATGATGATACTAAACCACTGTTAACTAGTCATGTTAATGATTTTTTGTAACCCAAATGAGATGCCGATGAAATTAATTACTAAAGTGACCTGATCTTTTACCTACTCCCTTTTTTTAACCAATATTTTATGGATGACAATTTCCTTAGTACTTTTAAACAGACGTATGCTACTTCAATTCCCAAGTGTAAGGCCTCCAAAGATATTACTGATTCGAGGCTGATTTTGAAAACACCCAACTCTTTCGAAAGTGTTTGGGTTTTATATTCGAGGACATAAAAAGATAAGATAGATTCTAAACCAAATGAATTTATAACCAGGCATAGTATTGTTCATTATTTGGTTGAAATGTTCGATAACATCCTTAAACATTTAAAAAAAGATGGGCGGATGTTGATGCATCATTTTCTAATATAGTTAAGGCTTTTGACAGTCTTGACCATAATAAAGTAGTGGAAGAAGTTAGGTTATGGGCGCCCATTAATTTGTCTTGCGTTTGCTTGCTAGTTTCTTTTTAAAAGATCTCAGCGTGTCCCTTCTCTGATCACGAGCTATCTGGATTTTTCGATATTTTTGTTGTTTACCACAAGGGACTAAACTAGGGTCACTTTCATTTCTTATTGTTTTTAACTGTATTTTAACGACAATTCCTAAACGTTTTAAATTTACAGATGACTTTACTGCCATAGCATTGCGACTAATCCCTCCAACTACCGAATAGTCTGACTTGACGAGAATTCTTAATGACTTAAAAGCTGAACTAAAACTTGTAAAACTGAGGGCCAGTGAGACTAGAGCTTTTCTATCACTTTTTACTTCCTAAAGGTTGACAGTCACAGTTCCCATAATTCTCTACTGCCGACAAAGAAAACAGTTAAGATACTTAGAATACTTCTGGACGAAGGTTTAAGATGGGATTAAAACATTGACTATCTAAATAAAAAAGGTGCCTCGCTTTTACATTCTTTTCCAACCTGAAGAAACTTGGTATCGCAACTGAGATTAGATTAGATTTTCTCTTGAACAAGCATGCCCAGCTTGGCATCCGGGTCTGCCAAAAGATCAATCAGGTAGACTTGAGATGTATAATAAAGAGAATGGTACTTAAAAGAGCTGTAAAAATTATACTTGGACATAACTAACATATGATGATCCACTGAAACAATTCAACTTGAATACACCTGATAGTCGTAGACATATCGATTTGGGCTAAATTGTTTGAGCTCTCCAACTCATCATGATTTATTAACCGACCTTGAGTAACCCCTTGCTGAAGGACCAGACACTAGATACCGACAATTAAAGAAAAAATGTTCACAATTAATGACTTACCCAGCCTCTAGTACCGAGAGACAGCACTTGCAGCACTATACAACACTTGCTTCTTTTAATTTTTGATTTTGCTGTTTTTTCTTGCTCCTTGTTTTGCTTTGTTCTTTTTTTTGTTTTTTAGTATTGACATACTCGCGTTAGGTCTAGCTATTCTATGGAATACATATATTCCATTCTATCTTTATCTTAATAACTTAAATCCAAATTGGACAAAACCAGTCTGAAAAAAAAAAAAACGTTATTAAAAAATAATAAATGTTAAAGATTTCGTCTTCTTTAGGTCTATGCTGCTAAAAGCGCTATTTAAGAGGTTGGTTTCGAATTATGACGATTTTAAATGTAAAATTCGAGGTATAGAGGCTCTCAAATGTATAAACTCAGATTTTGAAGGTTTTCAAGAACTTCAAAAAGGTGAAAGGGATTAGGGAACATTTTAGATGGAGGCTACATTTTCATATTATGAAGGGTAATGTGTAGTCTATATGAAAATATTATAAAGGGTAATTAGGGTAATATCAAAAAAGCAATTATAAAGGGTAAAACGAAAACGGAAATAAAAACAAAAAAGAAAGCTAATCCACGAAACTTTATGAATATCTCTTTTAAATTTTTAATTTTGTTTAATATGCTGGAAGAGTCGCTTGAAAAAAAAACTGAAAAGAATCGGTGAAGTACAGAGAGATAAAATAAAATATTCTATATTGATCATTTAATAGCCACAAAACCTTGCGACTATCTCTTCTTACAATGTTTTTAAAATAATGGCAAAACCATTGAAAGGAACGAAAAAGCTCAAAAATAGACGAAGAACATGTATAATACGAAATTATAGGAATTTCCCATGAAATTAATATACAAGTTTTTGTAGGCAGGAAACAAAAGTATATAAAAAAAAGGAACTTTTTTTTTAGAAAAAAACCTAGAGATAAATAATAATGAAATATATTTATGCTAAACAAGGTAATCCATAAATAACAATAAAACATAAAAAGTAGCTAAACAAGGTAATCCATTCATCTAGAAAGTGCTAAATGCTTGTATTCCAGAGATCAAGGAGTTATAGGAGTTATTTTAGCAGGCACTCATAAGGCCTTGTGGAAAAAACAATATTAACGGGATTTAAAACGGCCCTAGCTACCTTCCAGATAGCCCCTGCAAATTCAAATACCCCCACCCCCTAAATGTTAGATTCTACGTGAAAAATGAAATTTTTTGAAAAACAACCCAGTCATAGTATGCAATCATTTGAAAGGTACTGAATATATTTTGGTAGCAGAGAGCGGATATAGAGCATATTGGCTTATGTGATATATAGTGTTTCTTCCAGACTTGTAGCATTTGACTGTAATGCATTAAATAAAAGTAGAAAATCAAATTCTATTTCCCATTTGATATCTTTAACATTCCTTTTGACAACATTCAAAATTTAAATTTTCTTGTCGAATCGAAATATTCAAAATTTCATATTCGACATATACTTAATTCTGTTTGTGTTTTATATGCAACAAAACTGAAAGCGAATAGGAACTATCCTATGCATAGGAGGAGCTACTATCCCCTAATGTATTAATTCTTTACTCTTAAGTTTGGACATGTTATAGATTCTAATTATATTTTCCATAAAGCATAAGCTAAATCGGAGCGTTAAGCACGGGGGGCTTGAGGAATCGCCCTCTTTACATCACAACACCGAGATTTCCGCCCAAGATTCAGGTATCTTAAATAGAAAAAGCTACTTGCGAGACATAAAATATGGAATTACGTGGTGAGAAGTTGTTTAGTTGGAAATATGTGATTGGCGAATTGTTAAAACTCAGTTGAACAACATTAATGCTTAACAGAAATCCGCAGAATTGACTCAGATACACTTCGTCAGGCCGTCTCCTGACTCCCTTTTTTGGGGCACTTTGTATCTATTTAAATAAAATCCAACTTATTTTAGTAATTAACTTAAAAATTAATAAATACCTGAGCCTGAGGAGGCTGTAATCGCCATTGCTGCTGAACAACACCTCTTGAGATTTGGTTGTTCGATGGACTTTGACCTCGAATAACCTAAGAAACACAATTAAAACCATGCAAAACATAAATGGCAACAGAGCGAACACAAAGTAAAAACGCATGCTCAAAGATACGACTAGTGATTAACCAATATCAATATCGCAACACAAAGATTGCACAACTAAGCACAAATTTACGAGCCGCGAACTATCTGCAAAATTGTGCTATTCTTATGCGTGTAATGGTGGCAAAAAAAGGAATTAATTACCCCCCCCCCCTAATTTAAATTCAAGAAAAAGCAAAATAGGAAAACATCAATTTGGAATTTAGAGCCTAAACATGCTAAATCACAAGTAGCCCTTTACCCTGGAGGTTATCCAAAATGGACACCATTTGTGGGTGGAGTTAAATAAAAGTTCAAATAGGGATAAAATCCTTTTAATAAACAGTGTTTCCCAAACAGTGATAAAATTTCACAAAAAAATACTAAATATTTCGGTCATATATACAGTGACCGTCATCAGTAGTAAAACTGATGCAGAGTTTTACTACTAATGACGGTCACTGCATATGTGACCAAAATATTTAGTATTTTTTGTGATAGTGTGGTCTCCGAAATTATCTACGTGGGTGGAGTTTTTTTTTCTAGTTTCCACAGGGTCTTGGAAAATATCTTTTTAACCAAAATACGATGGCTTCAGGTATCTTCCCTATAAATTTTCAATTTACCTTTCCTTTTCCTTCCATCTTCACCTCGCAAATTGCGCTATCACCTTGCTAGACGTTACAATTATGAGTCGCCGAAAAGGAAAAAATATTTCGCAAAAATAGAAGAATAGCAACTTAATGAGTTGCAGCATTTTTACACTACAGAATTGAAGAAAAAGTTTAAAAAATGAAAAAAAGAGAAAAAACTAAAAATATCCATTTTGTTTGAAATCGATAAAAATATGTAGTTAAAAAGCACAAACAGACACAAAGACATAGACGAATACAAGCTAATACTAAATACAGGATATAATTGATATGAACAGTGTGAAAAAAAAAAAATCAAAGCGAACAAGGCAAAAACGCAAAAAAATACTTTTTTTATATTAGTTTTAACTAACACGATAGCACAATTAGACATGACAGAAGAGGTGAATTGGCTGCACAGAGTCAAACTTAAACACTCCCAAATCCCAAAATGGACTATTATTTTTTATTAATTAATCTTCTCTTTAAGTTCTACCTGAGACATGTCTCCACTAGTTCTCCCTAATTCTATGTGTGATTCGATAAAGTTAGTTGTTTTAACGAAAGTGAAAAGTATATATTTGGGAAGAAAAACCCTCTGTAAGGAAGAGAGAGTTGTCATCCCTTCAATTCCCAACTATGAGTTTACAATTTAGTTGTCCCCTTACTGAAAACACAATTTGCTCAAACCAGACACGTACTCAGGAATTCAGTCGAAGGCAGATGCATTTTCAAAAAAAAAGCAAAAATCAGCCGTTACAAAAAACAAATCCAAAAATTACGGGGAAAAACTGGTGACCCTTTAGCTTTCGGCAACACCTTCAAGCCTAACGTGCACCCCCTCCCCATAAGTTCACGTTTAGCTCAGACATATTCAATACATTTCTTTTCATACTTGGAATTGGAATCAAAAGTTTTTTGTTTTGAATCTTACATGTTTTATTGAAACATGTAAAGAGCAGCATGTACTGCGAGGTTATCGCAGTACATGCGATACTGGAGCAGCATGTAAGATTTAAAGAGCAGCATGTACTTCGACTGTTACAGAGTGAGGTGGAAT
>JAQQPU010000371.1:80789-95782 GCA_029168905.1 Artemia sp. Kazakhstan ARC1039
ACATCTTCTGTACTGGTAACAATCACACGAGTAACATCATCAGTCAGTTGAAAACAGCTCCAGCTCCATCAGTTATAGATGAAATAAGTTACAATTTAACACTCTTAAAAATCCTACGTGTTGGTAAAAAAAAGAAAGTACGCTCCCTTACATCTTCTGTACTGGTAACAATCACATGAGTAACATCATCAGTCAGTTGAAAACAGCTCCGACCACCATGATATGCAATCATTGCCCAAAGATTTCTCACGTCTTCTATCGGTGAATTAAGGAGGCAAAAGTTGAATTTTGAAAAGAGTCCTTGCTCATGTCGGAACACCTCAACCCTTAAAGATGAAAATTAAACAGTTAGACACTAAAATTGTAAAGACCCATTCATAAAAATTTACCAATAGCGAGACTTAACTAACACTAATTTACTTTTGTATTTATTTATTTCCCTCAAAATCGAGGGATATCTAAAATACATAAATGAAACTGCAAAAAATAAACAAAATGTTTTGACAAATGAAACAAAGCATTGATTTACAATAGGTTTAATAACATGCTGATATAAAATACATAAAAAAAATCAAACACTATTTAATTTCTGGAAAAAAGAGGAAAGGTTATAGAGAGAAATTTCAGGCTTACAATAAAAATTATTTATCTTAATGATAACTAGTTCCACCAGCTCTTTAACTTTAAATCTCAAAACTAATTCAGTGTTACTAAAAAAAAAAAAAAAAAAATTGGAAAACCAAGTAAAAATCTACAATAGTTAAAATACAAAACACGAACTAAAGAAAAATCGCAAAATCTTGAAAAAGAGGAGCAGGATAGATAAGAGAAAGAGAACCTGCATTAAAAAGAGAACCTGCCAGATTTGAGCCAATCGGACCTTTAATAAAATTTTCCGATTGGTAGAAAAGTTCTGGATAGCTCAACTAAGCTCTAATTAAAATCTTGGTATAACTAAAATCTGATTATGAATGGGCCTTAAATTAAATGACAAGACTGTTGAAAAACAAGTTGAATAATCAACTTGGGTTGCGTTCCTCAAGCCAGAGGATTTAGGGACACTGCTAATCCAAATACCTATCCTTACCGTTCCAGCTGGAAGGATTGAGCTGGATGAACCCTAACAAAGCCATAATTAATAAAAAAATTATTTTCAAGACAAGCAGATATAAAGTCATTTAGTAGTCCAAAAACATTAAATGGCTATTAATGAAAAAATCAAACCCAAAGTGACCGGATATTAGACTGACTAATCACATCAAACATAAAGATAATAGATATACTGCTGTAAACAAATTGATGAATCTTAAAACACAGCATAAATTAAGATAAATAATCAAGTCAAACTTAAAATGAACACAAATTGATCCCTAGGCCTTCTAAAGGCCAAAGCGTGATTATCGCTTTACCGAAAACGATTTATATTCCAAGCAGTGTGTTTTTTATTTGTCCAAAGTTCAACAATAACACCCTTTCAAATCCTCTAAACGCCTTGAGTACAGAAGGCCAATTGAGGAAGCCACCATAAAACCCCCCCCCCCCTCTGAATTCTGAAGTTACCTTTTTGGTATTTTCATTGCAAAATACTTTTTTTCAGTATTTTCATTGATAAAATGAGAAAAACAACAAATTCCCCCCCCCCCCCCCTATACTTTGAAAAATACATTTTACCCCTCCCCCTAGATTTTGACAAATACATTTTGCCTTTTCTCATTTCATTTGCCTACCATTGAGAGTCACTTGCATTTTACTGAAAACAATATATATTTTGAATAGTGTGGTAAATATTTCTTAAAACATGAAAAAAATCAAAACCACCATAATAACAAGAGATTACTGGAATGAACTAACGAAAGTAGATGGATTGTTCAATACATAATTATATTAATTGCTGGAAGTCTGATCAGTTTTTACTCTTTCGATGTTTATAACTATGAACAATAAAGTATTTAAAATATATTTTGTTTTAAATAAAGTGCAAATTATTCTCTGTTCTTTAAAAGGTTTAGAGGGCAGCAGCACCACCAAGATCACTAATTAGGGGGGAGGGTAATTTCCCCCTCTGCATACTAAAAATTCATTTTTGCTTCTTTATTTTAAAAAGCGAAAAACCCCTACCCCCTCCCTACATTTTCGAGAATTGTGACCCCTGAGCCCCACTCTTGTTTATAATAATCGATGTTCGTCTTGTGCCTTCAATTTCTAATAATATTTTTACTATATAATTTCAGGCGGAAGGGTAGAGGGAGCATTATTCATATACATAAATATACATGTATCAAAAATGTGATCCATCATTTTATTAAAGTCGACATTATATGTAACTCTTTGTTTGTGTAAATAAATGCACGCCAAGGTCATTTATGACAATAATTCTTTTTTTGAAAAAAGGACATCACCCTTGTCTATTTCCTTATTTTTTTGTTGTCGTAATTGAGGTTCCCAAGAATTTTAACAAATGTAGGCTACCTACATGGCCTGAAATTTTAAAACAGACAAGCATAAATAAATCTAATTTTTAAAATCACAAATTGACTCAATACAATCAAATTTTCATTGCAAAATTTTGTTGTCCTCGTTTGTTCTTTTCGTCAAGTATATTTACCCTGAAAGTTTAATGTTGAACCAAGAAAAAACATGATTGGCTATGAAATAGATAATTAAACAATAATACTCAGTAAAACTCAAATTTTTGAAAATAGCCTATTGTTTCCCTCTTGTTTGTTCGGCCCAGTATACATGCCCAGCAAGTTGCTAGCCCATCAGAGATAAAACAGAACCGCGCCTGTTTTGGGCATGACGAATCAATACATGGCATTTTTTGTATAGCTCTGTCTTCATTAAGGACCCTCTGTCTCTGTCTACATGCCTTCCAAATATATTCCAATGTGAGAAAACAAAATTTCTGGCCCAGTCTTAGGGGATCACATATCAACACAACCAATCTTGGAAGTATTTTCCTCTCAATTGACGTCTAGTTGACCCTGACTAGATGTCTTGTGAGTTACAAGACTATCAGAGACAGCGAACTGTCTCTGTAAAATGGGCAAACCGATATTTAGAAACAAACATGGTACGCAGTTTTATTCCTTTCCCTAAAAATGATATTTGAAGTCCCCTTGCCCTCCCCAAACACTTCATGAAAGTTTTAATCCATCCCCCATTCGTCAATACACTACTTTGATAGCCTGGGTGAATATACTGTCTTTTTGATTTACCTCACAACTTCACAATGAATATATTTGGGTTCAACTGGGCCTAATAGTTCCAAAACTTTTAGGCCGATCAAAGATACATATTTACTGTCCCCTCTCTTTTCAGTCTAACCACAATATGTGAAGTTCCCTTGCCTTCTCTTCCCTCAACACTCTGAAAGCTGCACCTCAATCTGTACAATTCATTCCCAAGACGTTGCGAAACGCCGATGGGCAACATAGATAGTTTCTTTTGATGTACCTCTGCCCCTCTGCAAGTCAAATTCAAGATCCAGTTAGCCCTCCAAAGGCCACTGAAAATTTAAATTTACCCCCATCCCCATCCCTTCATGGATTAATGCACATACGCTAAGCTCATAACTTGGGTACACACATTACCTTTTGTCTACTTTATCTACTTCACCAGGCATATATTTCTACTGCCACAGAAGCTTACGGTGCCAAAAATTTCAAAGAGAAGAAAGACCAAAATCTTTAGATCCTTCTCCTCCTCCTCCCCCCCACCCAGAAGTCAAGATTCGATGTCTCATTTAGCCATCTAAACGCTTCCTGACAGATAGATTGACATCCTAAGCCGCTTCAAGGCTATTTCCGACACATGTTTTGATAACCTGTCTACACCTTGTGTCCTTTGATTCACCTTGGTACATAACTGTGAATAAATTATAGGTCCCATTGGGTCTTAGAGTGTTAAATCATTTAATTGAATAAAATAAATATTTTTAGTTCTCCCCCTTTCACCCTACCCCAATTCAAATCTGGGGTACACTTGCCCTTCCTTAACACTCCCTGAAACTTTCAACTGGATACCCAAACCCGTACCGAGATTTTGCAGATACGCTATTTTCATAACATGGTGCCATATAGTGTCTTTTGATATGCCTTGCTACTTAGCTACGAAAAGACTCTAATTCCTATAGGTAATTACAGTGCAAAAACATTTCAGCTGATTGAAGACACAGCATTTCAGCCCACCTCCTCCTACCATCCAACAAAAATCCACAAGTCACATTGCCTCCCCCCCAGCACTATCTGAGGGTTCCAACAGTATCCTTCGGCATGATCCCGAGGTATTGCACATATGTGGAGTGCCTCAAAATAACAGAACGTGTGATTATTTTGATTTTGAAAGAAAGGGAAAGAATCAACATGGTTAACATAAAAAGTTTACCTTGTTTACTTGAGGGTTAATATCATTACCAAATAATGGACAAACCTCAGGAAGAGACTTGGGCACATTTTACACCAGAGCCGATCCTAGGGGGAGGGGGAGCAACTGGGGAAGTTGCCCCAGGCGCCGTGGCTTGGGGCATCGCGGCTGAGGAATTGTCCCCTTTGATCCCATTTTTCACTTTGATTTGGCTTGTTTTGCTTACATTTGAGTAGGGAGGGGGTGCTGTAATTAATTTTTCCCCATGCACAACCAAGCCTAGGAACATCTCTGTTACACACAGTATCATTATTGCGCATGTTTAAAATTTCTATTCCTTAAAATTTATTCACATCCCCAGAGGACTGCAGATAACCTGCAAAGAAAATTAAAAATCTGTCTGTTGATTGTCAAGAAATGACTGTATTTAATTAGGACATCAAGACGAATGGAATATCGCAGGATTTCTAAAAACCCAGTTTATAAATGAAAGTTCGATATAAATGCTTGTTCTCTACTGGGCAAACAAATAACACAACCAAGCTGCAGCAGCAGCTAAGCAGAAGTAATAATCGAACGATAATCTAAATTGTTTTTAGAGGAATATTTTTCTCTTATTTTCAGTCGGTTTGTCATGGAGTACTGAGACTTATTGTAATAATTAGAGATTATTATAATAAGAGTACTGAGATATAATAAGAGTACTATATATATATATATGAGTACTGAGACTTATTACAATAACTAGAGATTACAAAAGCTGAGGTTTGTTCAAGACTCAATTTCCTACAGCAATTAACAATTTAAGAATGAAAAATGTTGAGAAATGAAATCATTTTTTACTTCCTAATAAAAAGTGTAAGAACTCTAGAACATTTTTCCCCAAAATACTCAAAATTTACAAAAAAATTGATGTGTCAAACTGACTATCAAAATATATTTTCATTTGACCTGTTACATTAATATTGAACGAGCTCAAATAACTCAATTCATTTTTTCCAAGAGATCAAAGAAAAGGTAAAAAAAATGGAAATCAATATTTTTTCCCCTTTTTATAAAGAAATTATTTCGAAACTCTTTCATCAAGAGTTTAGACCTCCTGAATGGACTAAACAGACAGCAAAAATGTTTCCTATACATACGGTAGTAATTTTTGGGCGTAAACTGAGTGTAAAACCCATTTGGGAGTAACAACTGGCTTATTGTACAGATCCAAGGTTTCTTCTATATCTGTAGGATCTGGATTTTCTCCTGCAATCAGATGGGTCATAAGCCCACTAATAGAGCTCGGTTTTTTAGCACCTCCATCTATCAAAGCCTTCTCAACCTAAAAACACAAAAGTGAGCATTATCCATTGCTCAGGAAATTGCAGATTTTCTGTATAAAATTTTCGAATAATGTTCAACAAAAATAAAATAGGTCTATGTTCAATAACTTATAAAAATTGGATATTGAAGTTATTCTAAAGAATTAATCAAATACAGATACAGGAGAAGCCTTCAGTCCCACTCTCCCTCCTCCAAAAAAAAATTGTGCATTAAACAATATTCTAAACTATTTACTGCGTTTCCCCACAAATTTGCCTGGTTTCTTACAATTTTTCGAATTTGAGGCCCTCCCTTGAAATAAATCCCTGTGCATGTGCTCATACAAAAGGCACTGAAAAATTTGAAAAAAACAAATCCCAAATTAGAAGACAGCACATCTATATAATTATTTTCACTGTGGGCTCTTTCTGTTTTCTATTATGTACCAGTGGCAGATCCAGAAGGGGGGGCCTACAATAATTTACTTAATGAACTCAAGTTTGCGTTAATTAAACTTGCTCCTAACGTAAGTTTTTCAGATCAACCTATTTTGCGCCCCCACCCTAATTTTTTTTCGGATCAACCTATTTTGTGGCCCCCCCCCCTAAAAAAAACTTGATCTGCCCCTTTTGTGTACCTTTGCAACAGCATAATGGATAAAGCCACCAATAGAGACTTTAGGGACAGTGGCTCTAACCTATTAGTTGTGAGGTCTGTTTCTTCAAGGAGTGGTGATCTTTGAGGTAAAAAAAAAAAACACATTAATTCTACACATGCAATAATACAATTTTCCTTGTTATTCAAGATGAAATAGCTGTAAACTTCAGTATTTGTAAAGGGTAATTTCAGCACTTTTGATACAATTTGATTTCATTTTTGAGGAGTGTCAAGGCTCTTATTCAAAATTCTCGAAACTTTTGATTACAAATTACTGTTCAATTGAATCTGAATGGGAATTACCACTTTCAAAATAGTGTTACAGATAGGTGGATAGATATTTGTTGCAATAAAAGCCGCTTTGGGCCATGGCAAAAAAAAAGACAGAAAAATCACACAAAATAACAGCACATGATAATAGTACATAACCATAACAATACAAAATTACAAAACAAAACAGAAACACAATAAAGCACATAATACCATTAAACTAACATACATAATTACACAAAATCTCGCACAGATGATAGATATAGATAGATAAATATTTTATGCTCTAAAGGATGTACAAGGGCCGTGGCTACAAAAAATGACAAACAAACAAAAAACAGCTTACACACATTCACCATTAACTTCAGCACTATTGCATAGGAAATATTTATACCAAGATAATTTCTTTAAAACTCGGTTTTTTAAACTATGGCTGGTACTCCTGTACCAACCGGAGTCTTTTATATAGTGCTAGTTTGGTTAATGCTAACGAAATAAAATAAAATAGGATTAATATATAAAAGTTTAGAAACAAATTTGGGCTATATATTTGCACATTAGGGTGAGGGGGTTGGGGGACAAAGCATACCATATATTAAATACGTAACCTAATCTAACCTATGTACCTCCCCCCTAACCCCCCCCCCAAAAAAAAAAGTTTAAATATCGTATACGCAATGAAAACCACGCTATACATTGCATTACCCGACAGCGGTGTCTTGAAATAACCCGTTAAAAACAGGTTTTTCGTGACTGGTTTCCATTGCAGTATATAAAAGAGTCTGTTTAGTACAGAAGTACATTTTGGCTACTATGGGCTATGGTTAAGATGCAATCATTAAACATAGCCAAGAAACTGAAACAGCTTTGTGCTGTGTTAGCAAATTAGGTAAGAGCATTACATATTACTTCTCAGACAAATATTCAAATGAATCTCAGGCAAACATTCAAATGAATCTTTAGTTTATTGGATTGTGTAGGTGTTTAAGCTATTTTTCACCTAAATAGATTTTCTTTAAATTTCCTCCATCTAGAATTTAGCCAAACGGACTATGCCATTATTCAAATTTTGTAAAGGACACTCTTTATTTGATGCGATTGGATTTAACAATAAATTACTATAATATCTCATATATTATTATTATTATTGTATGTTTATTTCCCCCCTTTTTTTACATTGCACATAAATTGCCTATTTTCTGGGTTTATATGTTTGTTTTAAGTTCTAATATAGCTCTTTACATTCATTTTTAAAATACCACTTTTTTACTTAATAGCTCCTGAGGGTCCCACTGGCTCCAGATCAACTTTGGAGGTCAAAATTGCTTTAGTGCAGTCAACCTGTTTTTCTTCTTGCATAGAAAATCCACAGCTAACAGTTGTGTCAGTTCAAAAAACCTAGTTGGGATGGAAGGAAGGGGGCAAAGCATATTTTTAGAATCTAAGGCGGGTAATTTTGTGTCTCTTTTGTTTGTTTGTTTTTTTTTCATTGAGGAAAATACTAAAGCAGCATTTTCAATAAAAACCACACAAGAGGGTATTTTTCACAGCTAGGTGGGGAGTGTCCCACCTCCTCCCAAATTGATGTAACTGGTAAAGAATACTCAGTCCTTTTCTTAACGACAAAAGAGACGTTTAATGACCCATTGGCTTAAGACCAATTTTGGTTGTAAAAATTGCTTCACTGTGGCCCACCTTTTTTTTTGCAATAGAGTTGACAAAGAACACTAAGTTTTTATTGGAATAACTATGACAGGAATAAGGACCCTACTAACTCCAAATCATCTTGTGCTGTCGAATTTATTTTAGGGTGGTCTGCCTGTTTATCATTGTGTCTTGGAGCTGACACTGAAGACACAGTCCAGGGCGGGAAAAATGGCAAATGGAACGACTGGGCTCAATCGGGTCCCGCGTTTGAAAGGGCCCCTCGCCGCCATCAAAATGAACAATTGATTTTCAAAATGTGAAGTGTTCTTAACAATTCCAGTAAGCATTGCTTCTGGAGAGAGCTCATTTTCCAGGCTAAAACCAATAAAAAAAAAATAAAAACTATGTGATATCAACAATAAATCAGGATAGACTAAATAACTTAGCAATCATGTCGACTGAAAGTGAACACACAAGCACAATAGATTTTAAAACCGTTTTAGAAGTATTTCCAGAACAAAAATTTAGAAATAAGTAAATTCATGTACATATTTCAAAAGGCATTGGAAATACATATGGTGATGTACATTTAAAAAGGCATTTTCAGCAGTTTCATAATGTCCAGGGGACACAAAACGTAAATTAACGTTAGCACAAAATGAGTACAAAAAAGAACAAAAGAGGACAAAACTGTAAGCTCAAAATGAACAAACTGAACCATCAAATGAGACAAGATCAAGAGAACAACCTGAAAAACATAAATATATGACAGGTAATAATGGACAACCTAGACCAGTGGTTCTCAAACTTATTTCGACACTGTACCCATTTTTATCCATGATATATTTTAGGTACCCCTTCTCAGTTACCGGCACTAAGCAAATTATAGCTAAAATATAAATAAAATTGCCAATTCTAGAGTAGAAAGGTTGTTTTATTTTTTTTGTTGGCTGGCCATGTACCCCCTAAAAATTGTTGCGTACCCCCAAGGGGTACATGTACCACAGTTTGAGAGCCCCTGACCTAGACCATCAAAAGTGATAAGACCAAATCACTTTTGTCTTATCAGTTGTCTATTAACTTTTGAAAGGCACTGGAAAAAGGTCTGAAGCAATGATAATCGAAAATAAAAATAAAAGAGATATGTAGTTAAAATATTAGTAGAACCGACAATTAGAACAAGTCAAAAACGAAATTGAAGAATATAGAAACATGCAGTTAAAAGATAAGTGGCAGAACGAATAACAACAACTCAAAAATGAAAGTGAAGGAAAAAAAATATGCAATTACAAGACGTGCAAAAATGAGGATCAGAATGAATCAAAATGAAAATAAAGAACAGCAAAATATGTGGTTAGAAGATATACGACTGAGAGAACAAAGAAATATGCAGTTATAAGATAGTCAGTAGCAAGAATTACATTTAACAGTAGGAATCAGAACATGTCAAAAATGAAAGTGAAAAACATAGAATTGCAGGGTTGGCAGATATGCTAAAGCAATTATCAAGAGTGTCAAAAATGACAGTGAAGAACAAAGAACTGTGCTCTTAATGGACAGCAAGTCAAAATGAAAGTGCAGAAGAAAAAAAGGTACTTGTGTACAAAAGGTACTTTATGGTACATACGAGGACAAACTGGTTTTATATGTCCGTATTAAGAGACAATTAGCTTACGCTCAGTGGAAAAAGTGATGGGTGACAGAATAGATTGGACTTACATAGTTTGGGCTATATATTTGCACATTAGGGGGCAGGGTAAAGTATTTAGATAACATGTAGTTAGAAAACATTTCTAATTCATAATATGCAGAATAATTGTAGCAAACACATTTTGCATGTAGAACCACTACACTTTACCCCTCACCCCCCCCCCCCCCCCTAATGTGCAAAAATATAGCCCAAATTTGTTTTTAAAAACAAATATTATGTTAGAAGAACAGCACCATCAATATCTTTGATGCCAGCAAATTGTGGCATAAACCCAGTAAAACCCTACAAAGGTGGCGTAAACTATGCAAGTGTTATTTACAAGTCATTGGAGCCCTTCAACTCTGTAAGTATTCACTGTGGAGTCCTCCATTATCCCACAAGAAAAGTAGCCAACAAAGATGATTTACTTGGGGGCTGCTGCCTGCTTGATTGAATTGCGTTCCTGCACCAACTATTTCCAAATGAACTTGTTTGGTCTGTAATAGGACTTTTACTTTCAGCGGTAACCAGACGATGATCCATCCTACCTGGCACCAATGGACGATGGTATGACTGACGTAATCCAAGACGATCTGTCAGCAGCAGCCTCTTCTGCAATCTACAGCCAGTCCTTATCCCAACGACGTCCGTGTCGGCGGAAGCCACCCCAAGGATCCAGGTCATTCTTGAATGTCTGCCAGAAATTCTTTCATTGGCCGCCTGGTCTCCGTTTCCAAGTTGGAACGGTTTCCCAGGTGAGGAAATCGCGGGATATGGTTCCAACTGGCCGTCATACAGGGTTTGTCCAGAAAGTAATAGGACTGAGTCGATTTAAAAACATTCATTGAGCTAATCATTACAATTCTTTAAAAACTTTCAAAATAGACTCCTTCTGCGTCAATGCAGCACTGCCAGAGTGATTTCCAAGCATTGAAGGCGTCATGGTATGCATTTTCGGGAATAACCTTGAGAGCCATGGTGCATGCTGCTTGGATCCCCTCTGTTGCCTCAAATTGCTTGTTTTTCATCAGTCTTTTCAGGCAAGGAAACATTAAGAAGTCTAGGACGCCACACCTGGGCAGTAAAGAGGCTGCAAAAGCGTTGGGATGCCGGCCTTGGTCAGGTAGTTGTTAAAGAGAAAGGCGGTGTGAGCTGGGGCGTTGTCGTGGTGCAACTTCCTGTTGGCTGCGAGGTCTTGTTGGACCCAACTGACTGTTTGTTTGAGTCTTTTGAGCGCTTCCACATAAAACTTGATGTTGACGGTTTGTCCAGGAGGATCAAACTCATGGTGGACAGTGCCTTTGATTGAAAAAAAAGACGATGAGCATCGTTTTCACTCTGGATTTGCTCATTCTTGCCTTTTTTGGGCGAGGAGACGCCGAGGTGTGCCACTCAGAAGATTGCCTCTTTATATCAGGATCATGCTCAAAGATCCAGGACTTGTCACCTGGCATTATGTTATTTCAAAATTCGGGGTCACTTTCACACATGTTCAAATTTTCATGGCACACTTCCATTCGCCGCAATTCCTGGTCGTCAGTGAGTACTTTTAAGACCATCTTTGCGCACATCTTGTGCATGTTCAAATGCACCATCACAGTGCCACAAACGACAGATTTTGGTAAATTTGACATTTGGCCAATTAAACAAATACTTAGTGGACAGTCTGAGTTCAAAACTTTGCACACACAAGTCACATTGTCAGTGTTTGTTGAAGTCAAGGTCTTCCAGCACAGTCTTCATCAGCGACCTCTTCCCGGCCCTCCAAAAAGGCCTAGTGTCTCCAAAACACACCACTTTTCGCTAAAGCAATATCTGAGTCAGAATGCTTGATCATATCAAACATCTCTGTCGCAGATTTACCGAGTTTCACACAGAATTTAATCGCGTACCTCTGCTCTAACGAACGCTGCATTTTTGGCTTGCACCACACACAGAAACCACGTCACACAAAAATGCCTGTCATGACTCTCCAGGTTCTCGGAGACAACTGACTAGCCACTCTTTCGTTAGCTAGGAACACCCTCTACCTAATCCAATCCACGCGCGCACGCTCTGAAGTACAGTCGTTGTGGAAGAAAATCAGTCCTATTACTTTCTTGACAAACCCTGTAGTGTGTGTCCCAGGCATTTCATTCGTCATTCTTTTATGATTACCGAGAGGGGGCCTTCTGAGCACAACGCCTTCAAACCTCAGCGTTTGTGATATGAAACCATCTGCTGATCTGTAGTATGTGTCTCATGCAGCAATGGTCGAATACTTCTAGTGAACAAGCTTCAGCCTTTAAAGGCCAAGTTTCACATGTGTACAACAGAGTCTATCAAATAGTTGCCTTGTAGACTTTCATCTTTGTTTTAATGCTAATTTCATGTCTATTCCGAAATGACTTCTTCATGCTTGTGAAGACACCCCATACCTTTCCTATTTAAGCTCTAACGTCAGCTTCTGCACCTCTGTTCAGTGTTAGGATAGAAACAAGGTAGCAGAACTCTTCAACAGTCTTGATGGTTTTGCCCTCTAGTTGGATATCTGGGTGGTTTGGGGCATTTACTTTCATGACTTTTGTTTTGGACTTGTTGATCATGAGGCCAATTGTCTTTGATGTACAGGAGACATCATTGACCATCTTTTGGAGCTCAGCCGACGAGCTACTCACGAGACCCACATTGTCTGCAAAGTCAAGGTCTGTCAGGGCAATCCGGTTGTCTTCTCTCTGACCAACAACAAACCCTTTGTGGGTGCAAAGCAAATTCGCCATTATCTAGCCTATTATGTAAAGAGCTGGCAAAATGGGGCACCCTTGTTTGTACCCTGACTCAACGTCAAATTCCAGCGTTTTGCTGCCGGCAGTTTGGACTCTTCCAACTGTAGACTCATAGGCTCCTTTGAGTATCTTGATCAATCCTGCTGGGACACCACCTTCCACCATGATCTTCCAAAGCTTGGTCCTGATAAGGGAGTCAAAAGCAGCAACAAAATTGATGAAGGCAGTGAAACCAGACAGTTGAAATCTCTTGCTCTGCTGTAGGATGAGGCAAAGGGTAAGAATATGTTCTTGGCAGCCCTTGCCAGGTGTGAAACCTGCTAGTTCTGGTCTCGGCAACTTGTCCTGGGTGTCCTTGGTACACCCTGGAAATCCAGTAGATCACATGGAGCTTTTGTGGGATTAAGGAGCTCAGAGAAATATCTCTCAAGGCGGTCTTTTTCTGTCTGAATAAGGAGGCCCATTTTGTCTTTCAGGGAGTCTGTGGAGATGGGCGACTTGCATGTTGCTTCCCTCAGTAGCTTTAATGTTTTCCTTAGGTTATGCAATTCTGCTGATTGTTGCATATCAGAAGCCATTTGTGACCAGTATTTCTCCCTATTGCAACAAGCAGACTGCTTTACCAGCTTGCAAGAATTGTTTAGGGGTTCTTTTAGGCCACTGAGAAGGGGTTGTTTCTTTCCCACTAGCCCAATTGTTTTGTCCAAGATTCAGAGCCTTTGTTTCCTCTTGGTGTGACCAAGAATCTGTTCAGCAACCTCTTTTGTCAGGACTTTCAGTTTGGACCATTGCTCTTTAATGTCAGTGTAGTCAGTAAGGGCCTCAAATCAGTTGTTAAGCTGTAGCTCGAAATCGGCCTTGATCTGTGGACTAAGTAGTTTTGATACATCAAACCAATTGGTTTTTATCTTCTTTTTGTGGGTGCTTAGTCTTTAACTGAATTTACAGATGAGAAGAAAGTGATTGGAGCCGTTTGTTGAGCCTGTATCTGCGCCTCCATAGACTCTTGTATCCATATAAGAGCTCCTCCAACATCTTCTGACAAGAAAGTGGTCAATCTGGGCTTTGGTGAACCTGTTGTTAGATCTCCAGGTCATAAGATGGTGCTTCTTGTGCTAGCACTGGGTGTTAACCAGACATAGGTTATTGTATTTGGCAAGCTGTAGCAAGTTCTCGCCATTTGAACATCTATCTCCAATGGTATGGTGTCCAATCACTCCTTTGGTGTTTGCATCTGGTGTACTGACCCTTGCATTAAAGTCACCAGTGACAAATAGTATGTTGCATCCTGGGACAGAGTCGAGTACTCTCTGCAGCTTAAAGTAGAATGCATCTTTGCCATCATCAGGGCTATCTCTGATAGTGCACATAGACCGCCAATATACTGACATTATTAATCTGGCCTTTCACTCTCAGGGTAGAGATTCTTGCTGACACTGGTTGCCAAGAGATGACAGATGAAGCAGCAATTGGGTCCAGGAGGAATCTGACTATGTGGAGACCACTCCCATCAGTCAGTCCAGAGTTGTGAAAATTAAATGTTTCTGAATCCGTGAGGTCAATTGATTTTATCAGTATGTTGTTCAATCTACTCTCACAAAGGCAACATATATTGAGACCATACTTTTTCATTTCATTTGCATGGAGCATCTCAGTTGACTCAGCCTTGCAACTTCTTACATTCCAAGAACCAACTTTAAGTTTCTTGGTGGGGATGATCAAATCGGACATCATCCAAAACTGATCCGCGTTGGCTACTGCAGATGCCGTAGTATTGATTGTTATATCTGAATCTTCTGTATCCATGGTGTTTCATGTGAATTTTCTTGACCAGCAGCTCCCCAACTTCTGGCACCCTGTTGCATTAGCCATTCTTCCAGTTGGGCTAGGCAACCAGCAGAACATTTCACCACTCCACCACAATGAGGTGCAATTTAGTCTCCTCTAGTCTCAGTATGGACGGGAGCGTGAATCAGAACTACAAGGTCCCAAATAGTTGTAATGTTTTCAGCTTTGAAATAGCTGAACAAATTTATCGAAAATCAATTTAGCAGCACGCTCATCACAGACCAATGAAAGTGATTTTGAACCATATTCATATGGCCAACTGTACTTTTTAGACCCTGATGGAGATGTTAAAGAAAAGCTTTCATATCTTTTAAATAATTAGACTATTCATTACCCATCAGATCTCTAGGAAGAAATATTGCAAGACATGATCATCTATGCTAAAGGTTACATGAAAATGCAATATATATATATATATATATATATATATATATATATATATA
>JAQQPU010000371.1:95882-110621 GCA_029168905.1 Artemia sp. Kazakhstan ARC1039
ATGTCAAATTTACTTTCGCATGGTCTACTTGCTTTTTCTTGATGCCCTGGAGTTAACAAAGAACACTCAGTTCTTGTTTTGATAACATAGATAAGTCCAAGACACCCCACAAGCTCCAGGTCAAATTTGGTTGTCAATTTTCTTAGTGCAAACTGATAGTTTTTTCATCATGCTTGGGGAGTTTACACTAAATGAATACAGACCAACTTTAGTTGTCAAGTTTTCTAGGTGTTTTATTTGTTAAATTAGGGTTGACAGTAATGACTCAACCATCATCCCAATGATAGAAGAACACAGGTAAAAGCTTTGGCTCTGTTTCAGCTAGAACCTAGTAAAGAACAAACAGAATATTTTTGAAGCTATTGTCTTTACCAATGTAGCTCATATTATTCACTCTATATGTCTAGACATTTTAGCTTGCTCACAACATCAAATGCTATGATATCCTATAACCTACATATAATCCCAAACAATATTTTATTGATTTGAAGAAGGTGTTAATGCAGTGGATCTTAAGATTTTACTGAAGAGGCTGCAGAATATTTGAATTCAGAATAGAGCCTTTAGTTGGTTCCAATCTTTTCTGTCCAGAAGAACAATAAGTTAGTTGTGATGGAAATATCAAGTGACACTATGCCTGCACTGCCTGTAAATTTTTTCAGGCTCATAAGTTTGATTTGCAACTCTAAGCTTAATACCAGTTCATCATTAAACTTCAATCAAAGCTAAAAGGCTAGTGTAATGAAAAGACAGTAACCATCTGAATATACTAGTATACATGACTTATTATTTTGGGCACAAATTTAGGACAAGTAGGCCTACTGGTCATAAGGAGACATGTTAAGAAAGCAATTCTTACTTCATAATATGCAAAATTATCCTAGTTAACATATTATCCAAGGGGAGCACCTTTATCCTCACTATTTTCCTTGTTTTTCTATTTTTACCATCACATTTTGCAATATTTTGTCTTTTCTCCAAGTCTTGAAAACTGTTTTAAAACAAACACCCAAGAGCCATCTAGCTAATCCAACCTAACCAAACGAATTGTAACCTAACCTAAATTTATTAATATTAGCCTATTTATATATTTTTGGTAGATGGCAGTGATGGTGTCTAACTTTGCTGTATAGAACTTTTGAAAACAGAAAAATGCAATCAAATATGTTTATTTTTCACAATTTATTAAAAATCATTGTACAACAGTAATGATAAAGGTGCTCCCCTGGAAAATATGCTAACTAGGATCATTATGCAATTTATGAAGTAAGAATTGTTTTCTTAACATGTCTCCTTATGACCAGTGGCCTACTGGTCTTGGTAAAATTCTACTTTAGCTACTTTTGGCTTTTTGGACAGGGGTTAGGTTAGGAAAATGAAACTTTCAGGAATGGATCTACAGGCTAAAGTATGTCCTAGGAAGGTGTTTTGAAGTACCTACCTCCACTCCTTCTCTCTCAAGAGGGTCCTGACATTTGATGCTTTAAAAATCTGTGTATTATAAAAGTGAAACCTTGCAAGATAGATCTTCTGCTTAAATGAAGTACAAATAAAATTATTTTCAGCTTCACAACTTTGCTCAATCCCAATTTATAAGGTTTTAAAGACATGCAAATACATTTCCTAAATTAAAAAAAAAAACACTGATATGGCTTAAGATTCTACTCAAATAACAGCAATTGCATTTTCAGAACTAAAGCCAGAGAAAAAGGAACTGACAACTGAAAATTAAGGTAAACTGCTGTTTTGTCAAAATTTCAACAGGCAAATGCCATGTGGCAAATTTCATGACCCTCTAGAGAGAGGAGTGGAGGTAGGTACTTCAAAATACCTTCCCGGGACATACTTTAGCATGCAGACCCCTGAAAGTTTCATTTTTCCTAACCTAACCCCCTTCCAAGATAGCCAAAAGTAGCTAAAGTAGAATTTTACCCTGGTCCTAAATTTATACTGTATTTTGTTTATTTTTTTCAAAGAGTCAAAATGAAAAGGTCAGTGTCACAGCCAAAATGGGCAATAGCCTATGACTAATGTAAATGTGAGTTGGAGCAATTCTTATTTAAATTGTAACTATTCCTAAAACTAGAAGAATAGTAGGCCTATCTCAACAATAGCCTACAATGACCATTTATACAGGTTAAATGGTTTGGTGTGTTATTTAATTATAAGCTTATGTTTTATTTCTCAAGAAAGGTTTTAGCCAAAGAAGTCAACATTATGGATGCTAGTGTTGGTTTTTCTTAGCTGGACCTAGTAAAGAACAAACCATAGGGAAACAGACAGCCAAATCACTCAAATATGACATCATACCCAATATTACATTATCTGTATCAATATTACATTATCTGTAGGCTATATGAAGACAGTTTTTTTTTTATCATATGGCCTAGGGCTAAATCGGACCATTAGGAAGAGGGGGACTGGAGATGAATTTTCATACTTAAAATGTCTTTCTGTTTGCTCTAGGCTAGCATGTTCTATTTTGGAGGGCTACTATTCTTAACCTTTATCTTCCACAACTGATACAGGGACAAGGTGAACAGAATAGATTTATAGCCTACATTAGGGAGAGGGGTTGTAAAGTAAAGTGAAGTGCTTTTAGGAATGATACAAGCAACTATTTTAGGATTTTTTAATTCTTTTCAGAATTTTATAGTGTTTCCTTGGTACTTTTCCATTATGTGGGCCTGTCATGGAATAGACAATGGAAACCAGTCACAAAATAGACCAAGATGCATGATATAAAATGAGTTTACTCTGCCTTGTGGGATATAAACAAAGGGTTTCTCACTCTAGGAACTACATTTATACTGTTGTTTTTTGGGGGATTTAGGGGGGGGGGGAGGTACCTCAGTTAGGTTATGTATTTAATATATGGTATGCTTTGCCTCCCACCCCATCCCCCTAATGTGCAAATATATAGCCTAAATTTATTTATAAACTATTATATATTCATCCTATTTTATTTCATCAGCATTAACCAAACTTGACTTTTTAGAAAGGCCCATATAATGGGAAAGTACTGTTTCCTTTTCAGTTGGACTAACAATAAATTTAATACCCAGCAAGATGATCATGTATATATTTGCCAAAAACTTTTTACATTCCTAGGCTCAAATGTAAGAATTTTGGTAAATTTCTAGGTGGCACTATAATTTAGCTAAGATGAAAGTGAAAATGTCATTTGATGCCTTTTTTATGCTCATTCTTAATTCAATAATTGCTTCTGGGGCTAGTTGCATCTTGAGCCCTTAAAGTAGCTCCAAAGGTATTTCATTTTTGTAACCACACAAAGAAGTTATCAACACTAGTTAAGTTATTGAAAAAACATATCACTGGTTTATAAATAAGTTATTCAAGAGTAATATATTCCAGAAATACTTAATTATAACAATTCAAACCTCATTTATTAGGCAACTCAAATATAAACTGTTTTGAATTTTTCAAATTCTATCAACAAATACAGCACTGCATTTTGCAATTTGAAACTTTGCTGTCAACAATTCAGGGTGGGCTATAGGCCAATTCTAATTCAGGGTATATATTTGCACATTAGGGAGGTGGGGGTGGGTAAATTCCATGGTAACTTTGCAGTGGGCCACATAATTTAGCTGGGATAAAAGTGAAAACACCAACTGATGCTTTTTGTATGATCTTTCATAATTCATATAAAATACCTTTGGGGCCCTGTAAAGGCACAAGAAGCAATTAGCCCCAGAAGCAATTATTCAATTATGAAAGAACATAAAAAAACGCATCAAATGACATTTTCACTTTCATCATAGCTAAATTATAGTGCCACATGGAAATTTACCAGAATTTTATCATTAGGCTAGCGGTTTCAGTAAATTTTTACCAAATCATATTATTGACTTACAAATAAAGTAAACATACTACTTGATGCCTTTTTTTATGCTCTTTCCAAATAAAATAATTATTTTTGTCAGAAATGAATTTTACCCCCACCCCTATTTATACCAATTCAGAGTATAAATTTGCACAATAGGGGGGTGGGGGTAAATTTTGTTTCTGATGTAAATGAGAGGTAAGATTAAACTTTACCCTGTGGTATATTTGGGGTGGGGGCTAAAATTCACTTCCAACAAAAATGATTATTATATTCATAAAGAGCATAAAAAAGGCATCAAGTGGTAGGCCTATATTTACTTTATTCATAAGTCAATAATATGATATGGTAAAAATTTACAATGGTTTCTTCAGAAGTTTTGTATATATTCAAGGACTAGCCTACATATGGCCCCATTGCAGATGAGGGATGGGAGAAATTTTTGTAATTTTTTGCATACCATATTATTGACTTAAGAATAAAGTAAATATACCACTTGATGCCTTTTTTATGCTCTTTCTAAATATAATAATCATTTTTTTGGAAATGAATTTGGTAAAATTCTACTTAAGCTACTTTTGGCTATCTTGGAAAGGGGTTAGGTTAGGAAAACGAAACTTTCAGGGATGGGTCTACAGGCTAAGGTTTGTCCTGGGAAGGTATTTTGAAGTACCTACTTCCACTCCTTCTCTCTCTAGAGGGTCCTGAAATTTGCCTACATGACAGGTCTATACCTCTTGAAATTTTGACAAAACAACATTTTACCTTAATTTTCAGTTATCAATTTCTTTTTCTCTGGATTTAATTTGGAAAATGCAATTCCTGTTATTTGAGTAGAATTTTAAGCAATATCAACATTTTTTTTCAAAATTTAGGAAATGTATTTGCATATCTCCAAAACCTTATAAATTGGGATTGAGCAAAGTTGTGAAGCTGAAAATAATTTTTTTGTACTTCATTTAAGCAGATCTATTTTGCAAAGTTTCAATTTTATAACACACTGATTTTTAAAGGTCATCAAAGGTCAGGATCCTCTAGAGGGAGAAGGAGTGGAGGTAGGTAATTCAAAATACCTTCCCGGGACAAACTTTAGCCTGTAGATCCATCCCTGAAAGTTTCATTTTCCTAACCTAACCCCTTTCCAAGATAGCCAAAAGAAGCTAAAGTAGAATTTTACCATGAATTTTACCCCCACCCCTAGGCTATATAGCCTATACTAATTCAGGTTAGCCTATATATTTGCACATTAAAGGGGTGGGGGTAAAGTTTAAATTTACCTCCCATTTACATCAGAAATAAAATTTACCACCCCCACTCCCCCTAATGTGCAAATATATACCCTGAATTGGTATATATAGGGGTGGGGATAAAATTCATGGTCAATATAGGCCTATACCAAATCATATTAGCCTATTGAGTTAGGACTAAAGTGAATACACCATTCGATGCTTTTTTTATGCTGATTACAAATATAATAAGCATTTCTATTGGAAATGAATTTCAGCCCCCCCCCCCCCTATATATGCCAATTCAGGGTTAGGTTAGGTATAGCCTATAGGCCTTTAGGAGGGGGGCTGGAATTCATTTCCGATAGAAATGCTTATTATATTCGTAATCAGCATAAAAAAAGGCATCAAATGGTGTACGCACTTTATTTGAAACTCAATAATATGATTTGGTAGGCCTATATATTGACCAAATTCATTTCCAACAAAAATGATTAGGCTATTATATTTGGAAAGAACATAAAAAAGGCATAGAGTGGTATGTTTACTTTATTTGTAAGTCAATAATATGATTTACGAAAAATTTACCGAAATTTCTATGCAACTGTTGCAATAGGCTTAAAGCAGATTAGTCTAGCCTATGTCTGGCAAGAGTAGCCTAAGCACATTAAGTGGTAGGCTATTACTTTTTTATTCGCAGGAGGGATTTCGATTAGACCTACCAATGCTTCAGATTTATAAGAAAACTCACATTAGAGGGAATAAATCCAGTATAGCAGTATTTTACAGAACTGAACATTCTTTTTTCATTTACAAAAGCATGCCCTAAAGATGTTCGAATACTCCGACAGTTTAACTACGCTACCTACATGAAACATACGATTGCCATCTAATATTTTCTTAAGTAAAAAATCCAAAGAAATTTGCTTTATAAAAATTAAAAATGTTATAATTATTATTACCTAGTGTATGAAAGTGAAGTTTTTTGTTACAAAAATGTCTGAAATTAAATCTGAGCCCAAATTCAATCTTGTATTATGACCCCCAAAAATTGAAACAAACTAAACACAGAATTAGCGAAATTACAATTTATAACTCTCACCGCGTACATTCTTGAAGCAATATTTTTGGTGCATTGCCCCCCCCCCCCCCGTTTTCCGATGACCATGTTCTCACCATAGCAGGTCAGCATTGTCCGAAGAAAAATTGTAGTGATTAGAAATATTTTAGTAATATGGGAGGCAAATCAAGTTTGAGAACTTTGTCAGAATAAACTCCGTGACGTTTAACTTAAAAGTCATGTGGTTTTATCTCACCATCATTAATATGATGCTTCGAAAGATCATCATTGCAAGAAACGATTAACCACTCAACTCGATTTCCTTATATCGAGCCATACTCTTGCCATTTACCCGTGCCCCAGCCATTTAAACATTGGCCTCTCAATTACTTGGACCATCTGTCTTGGCTTTTCTCTGTCTACAATTACCCAGCCCAGTCTTGATGCAAGCTATTGCCCAAAATACTTGATAAATTCAATTCAAAATCTGCTGGACTGCAGATTGAATGAATGATAATTTACTTACAAACAAATTTCATAACATAAAACTGCCAAAACATTATAAGATAAGAGCACAAATTAGGATTTCAACAAAAGCTGGCACAAAGCTCTTTCTAAAACACTCAGTTTTTGCATTGATAGGATTTAGAACTGTAATATTATGTGCTTGTGATTGACGTAAATGGGGCTTTGGTGGGCAATAAGGGGCTAGGAGTAGATATTGAAAATGTGGGCTAAGGCACAGATTATTTCTGAAATCACTGCAAAGAGTAACAGGTCATGCTGCCAAGGTTGGAAGGAATTCCTTGAGGAAGAGAATGTAAGGCACTTCGACGAGATCGTAAATAATTCTCAGGGCTCTATTCTGAATAATTTCTAGCCTATCAGACTGAACCACCGAAAGGCCAAAATGCCATACCAGGCAAGCATACTCAAACAATGGATGGATAAAAGGCATGTAAAGGTGGAGGATGTGTGCTTTTGGGCATGAAAATTTGGTAAATAACTTAAAGCGAGACAGAGATGCACTAGCCTGTTCAATAATGGACCAAACTTTGGCCTCCCATTTCAAGTCGCTCGTCAGTGTAACCACTAATAGTTTAGTTTTTGTTGTAATTTTTTCATTAGGTATTGAAGTTGTAAACAATGGCAATATTTCAGAACACTAAGGGTCATAGTATAAGATTTTTCTGAATCCATTTTGAATTTTGACTGGGCTGCTTCACTTTCAAAGTCTTCGAGAACTTCCATTCCACTGCTCTTAAAATTTCTGCTGCACATTCCGAGCAATGACACGTAATCCACAAGCTTCAACCGATCGGCTCATTCATTAGCAAGATTGTTGATCATTACCGAAAATAGTGAAGGACCTAAAAGTTTACCCTGTGGAGTTCCGCAAGAAATAGGAAGAGTATCACACTAAGTATTTTTATAACTTACAACTTGACTTTTATTTGACAGAAAAGATGCAATAATATTGATTAGAAAATTTGGTACTTTACATTAATTCAGTATTTTTTTAACTAAAACTTTAGGACTTACAAGAACTGCTTTAATATTTCTTCTGCATCTTTCGAGCAATAACATGTCATCTACGAACCTCCATCGATCGGCTGATTCATTAGCAAGATTGTTGATCATTACCAAAAAAAGTAAAGAACCTAAAAAGGTACCCTGCGGAACCTCAAAAGAAATAGGGAGTGAATTCCAATAAATATTTTTATAACTAACAACTTGACTTCTATTTGACAAAAAAGATGCAGTAATATTGACTAGAAAATGAGGTAATTTACATTCACTCAGTTTAATTTTCAACTAAAATATTATGACTAGCAAGACGAAAAGCCTTTTGGAGGTCAATTCTTCATCTTTCAGAATTTCCATTCTACTACTCTTAATATTTCTTCTGCACTTTTAGAACAATGACATGTCATCCATCAACTTCCATCGACCGGCTGATTCATTAGCAAGATTGTTGATCATTACCAAAAATTGTAAAGGACCTAAAAGTGTACCTGCGGAGCTCCACAAGAACCAGAGAGTAAATGAGAATTAACATTGTTATACTTAACAACTTGACTTCTATTTGACAGAAAAGATGCATCAATATTAACTGGAAAATGTGGTACTTCACATTCACTCAGCAGTTTTTCAACTAAAACATCATGACTAATAAGATCAAAAGCCATACGGAGGTCAACTAAAAAGAGATTGAGCCAGGTATCTGGCTCGTCAAGTAGTTTATACACAGTATCGAGGAGACTGACGAGGTAATGTGTCGTTGATAAACTTTTCATGTTTGCAAATTGTTTATCAGCTATAAGTTCAAGGATCGTCTCTTTAAGAAAATCTGCTGCGAAGCACTCATGCAGGAATATCGGACTTAAGGTAATTGGTCGGACTCCATAAAAATCCAAACTGACCCATTTCTTCCTTATAGCTGTAATGTATCCTTTTTCCAACACTAAGGGAATGAACCGCTTCCAGTTTTTGTGATAATTTATCTATTTTTTTTTATCAGGAATGCTTTTACTAAATCAGTCAGAATATCAAAGTTCTCTTTAGTTTACGTATTTTTGCCTCAACATCCAAAGGTTGTATTACTGGGATATCCTGATCTGGCGGTGGGGGGCAGGGATTACTACATGAGAGGGGAGGGAGGCTTTGTACAATAGCGTTGAGATGTTTATTTAATGACTTAACTGTAGTTTCAGGGGGGATATCAAGATTAAAGTTAACATTTTTCACAAATTTACATCTGGTTTTCTTGACTGTATTATACCGCTGCTTCGGTCGTGCTTTAAAGAGTTCACTAACTCTATTACGGTAATGCTGGGCTGAAGCTTTCCGAATCTGCTTTTTTAAAGATTTTCTTAGTAGGTTAGCTTCTTCAGTTTTTCCTTGGCGAAACTTTATTAGTTTTTGTCGAATTAAATTTTTTAATGTATCATTTATATATGGCTTATCATTAGAACATCTCTTCTTTTTCACCTCTGGAAAATGGAGTAAATAATTATTGATAAGCTTTTCTTGGAAAAGTTCGACTTTCTTATTCGATTGGTTGGCAGAGAGTACATCTTGCCATTGCTCTTCTGTAACTTAAGCAGACTTATGTGCCAAACTTAAGCCGACCACTATTAGTAATTGGTCGATACTTAAATTCATCAAATTGAAATCTGTGGATATGATCTTGTATCGAATTTAGCGAAAGCAGAAAATGGCGATTACCACCAAGCGAGGGGTGGGAGTAGGGTCTTTAATAGTATTCATGTATGTTTGTGCAAATAACATCAAGGGAAATACCATCTTTTGCTGTTGGAATATTAACAATTTGTTTGAAATTAGCTTCCCGACAAAGATGACTCGAGTTTAGCTTATTTCCGTCTCCAGCTAGCAGATCCCAGAATTAGGATGTTTAGATTGGAGGTACTCAGGCGATGCATAGAGTTTTTCCAAGAAATTTTTGCACTGCTCCAATTTTATGGCCGGGTCAATCATAAATACAGCCAACAATACTAATAGTTAATGGGCGTGGTAGAACTTTCGGTTTAACTTAAATCCAAACTGTTTCATCATTCTCATTTATTAGTGGAACTTTTACTTCTTTTGGCGACAAATTACCATGACGCAACATCATTCCTCCTCTACCCTTTTTACCAAGGTAATGATCATCTTGGCTAAGTTAAGTAAACTGATTACAAAAAGCCATCTTAAGACTATCCAGGTTTTGGGGACTGAGCCTCGGTAAAAAAAAATTAAATCTGATGCTAGGTTATTCGCCGCGATTTTAAGCCCACCAAGTTCTTAAAAATTAAGATTTTCTGCGTTACTCAATAACAAGCAATGGAAATGGTAACATATTTTATTATTCTTATGTTTACTACTATGAGTTCCATAAACACCCGTTTTATCTGGAAAATGATTTGAAATAGGAGTTAGAGGAAGAGAAGGACTATGGACACTTTCTGGGGGGTGGCTTCGGTTTATCAGATTTAGCAGGGGTAGGGGTACTATTAGCAGGTTTAAGATCAATTTTTCTAGTAGTCGGGTGACCAGAAGGGCGTACCAGGGAATTTCGACTCCCAAAATTAGGAGTTGCAGTATCCCTGGTCACCATATTATATTGAGGGTTTGGCAGCAGGGGGCAAATCTATTGGGCGTAAGGATCAATACTTCAGGGGAAATCTGGGGAAAAGAGACGCCAGGGGTACTCTCGAAGAGATTGAAAGGTAAAGCTATACATCGTCTGCAATATTTACGTGCGGACATTTAATAATTAAGAGCAAGTTATTATGTATACATAAAATAAAGCAGGAGTACCCAATGGAATTCTACCTGTGTCTTCACCTGGCAGCGGAGTAGAAATGCTTGTTTACACTTGTTGACCCAATCTAGAAAGACATTTACAAACATAGACTCTTGGTGCCACGGTCTATCCTTTTGTATAAGCATGCGCGCTATGGTGAATAGTTTTATTAGATACAAAGTAATAAGACTGTATGGAATTCAATCATATCTCCTTCGTAATTCTGTCGTTGGCTGGGGTGGGAATGTACTTACTCAATATCGAATCAATGACCAGAGGCTTTTCTTGAAAGATTCTTCGGGAAGAACATCTAGGTACTCTGTGGCGGCACTTTCCGTGTCAGGGGTTACGTTTATTTTGTCCTTAAAAGTTAAATTAAAAAGTAAAAAAAAGTTAACGCTAGGCCTTATGCCTAATATGCTATCCCTTAACCTGCTCTAAAACCAAGCTAGAATTTTCTGAGCTGTACTTACATAATTAGCCTGTGAGTCAAGGTCTATACGTGCATACAAATCCTAAAAAAATTGGAGAATTTCTGGGGATTTTATTTTCTGATTTTAGCTTATAGAAAAAAAATAGTTACCAATTCAAGCAATGGACCCTTAGAAATACTTCTTTAAATGCCTTCACAGGGCATATTGAATAAATAATAAGTATTTTCAACTTAAAGTAAGAAGCAGCATTGAAATTTAAACGATAAGAAATTATTCCGTATATGAGGGAGGCTTCCCTTTCCTCAACCTTAGCTGATTGCGCTAAAGTTTGACTTTTTGTCAAATTTATTAAAGAAAGACTGCTCAAGCACAAGGGCCGTTGGATCTGAATGATAATTATTTTTAAAGAGCTTTATGACCTTATGAACATTAAACTTAATAAAACCTATTTATTTTGAATTAGCATAAAATTCTTTTTCTTTTGATTTATCTATTCTTATAAAAACTCTGTTTTTAGAGTTTTGGTCTCTATTGGGTTAAGTAGCTTCTTACTAACAGTTCTTTACCGCAAACTGTTTTATAATATCTCCATCAATTATATAACAGAGATATTATACCTATTGATGAGCCTGTGGTTACTATTATTATAAATAAATATAATCACAGACTTGTTGTTTTAGTTTTTTTTTCTCTGCACGACTTATCTTTTTTGATGATGGATTTCGGCAATAGTGGATTTACAACTTTATCTTAAGTTCGAGTCAGGTTACTTTTTGTACTTAAAATTACATTATGCATTGGAAGACACAGGGAAGGGGCTGTATAGGATTCCCTGCTTCTGAGATTGGTGCACCAAAGCCTCCCCTTGCTTTGTTTTTTTTTATGTTCCTGGCCTCCCAATGTATTTCTATCATAATTTGAAAAACAGCCCTCATAGGAAAACCCTATAACACTTTGCATATTTTATATTATTAATTAAAAAAAACTTTCCGAAAAATAAGTTTTTCAAAGAAAAGTAGAGGCCATTTTAAACTTAAGCTCGGCAGATACAAATACCTGTTAAAATTCAAGCTCAAAACGACCAGAAATTAATATTAAAGAAAAAATGAAACTCATAACGAATAGAAATTAAATGAACATTCGTAGGAAAAAGCATACAACAAGTGATAATATAAATGAATAAATAGATCTTAAAGCGAGTAATTCTTAGATTGAATATGAAAATCAAGCTCAAAACGAAAAAAAATTCTTTGTTATTGAAGTATAAATGAAACTTAAAACGAACAGAAATTAAATAAACAATCAATGCAAACAAACATACAATATATGTTAATATATATGAATAAATAAATCTTAAAACGAGTGAAACTTAAATTGAATATGCAAATCAAGCTTGAAACGAACAAAAATCACTACAAACAAGAGTTTGGGTATCGTCTTCTTCTCTCACTGTAAAAGTCTAAAACCTACTGCGTCATTGGTGCTTTACTGACAACGAATTTTACTAAAAATATTTTCTTTTGTACTTCATATTGAAAATAAACATTAAAATTATGGTGAAATTTTGAATTGATCAGCTTTCAGCAATTAATATCATTATACATCAAATTTTCAGTTTAATTTATTAGTTCTTTCTAAAGTTGTTAAAGACGAATATAGTTTCACTTCAAATAAGAGTTTGGATACTGCGCCCTTCCTTAACTTTAAATAATAAGCAAAAGCCTACTGCGTCATTGGCGCTTCACTGAAAACGAATTATATTACAAATATTTTCGTTTCCAGTTCTTACAGCATTGAAAATAAAAGAAAATTAGAGTGAAATAAATTCTTGAACTGATAGATCTTTCAACAACTAATATTATTACGTAATTAATTTGAATTTGATGTTGTTTATACTCTAAGACTGTTCAAGACGCTTGTAGTTTTCAGTAAAGCGCCAATGACGCAGTAGGTTTTAGATTTTCACAGTGAGAGAAGGACGCGATACCCAAACTCTTGTTTGTAGTGATTTTTGTTCGTTTCAAGCTTCATTTGCATATTAAATTTAAGTTTCACTCGTTTTAATATTTATTTATTCATTTACATTAATATTTATTGTATGTTTGTTTGCATTGATTGTTTACTTAATTTCTGTTCGTTTTAAGTTTCGTTATACTTCAAGAAACAAATTTTTTTTCGTTTTAAGCTTGATTTTCATATTCAACCTAAGCCTTACTCGCTTTAAGATCTATTTATTCATTTATATTATTACTTGTTGTATGTTTTTCCCAAAGATTGTTTATTTAATTTCTGTTCGTTTTGGGTTTCATTTATTCTTTGATTGTAATTTCTGGTCGTTTTGAGTTTGAATTTTAACAGGTATTTGTGTCTGCTGAGCTTAAGTTTAAAATGGTCTTTACTTTTCTTTGAAAAACTTATTTTTCGGAAAGATTTTTTAATTAATTTTTGTTCGTTTTTGATTGCAAAAAGTTTCAAGTTTTTAAAAATTTCTTATTTCAAAATCAAACTTAAAAAAACTAAGTTTTCATCAAAGTATACAAACTGGTATCAAAGTAACAATATCAAAGTGAAAAAGTTTGCCCCTTTGAAATGAGCCCCCTTTGAAGTTTATACGACGACCCCTTCTAGATGAAGTGCGTCAGTAGTAACCTATATAAAAGTTTCAACCCTACAAGAAAACCTACGCCTGAGGCAGTGTAGTTTCACGGGGACATTGCAAAAAGCATGCAAACCTGTAAAGTGGTCGAACACGTTTTGAGAGTATAGTCGAGATTGTATAAGACAATCAGACTAGTTTTTTGCTATTGATATCAATTTCATAAGAATATGCACTACAGTTTCACATGGACATTTTAAAAAGCTGGCAAACCTATAAAGTGGTCAAGCACGTTTTGAGAGCATGGTTGTGATTGTATGACAAAACCAGACTGGTTTTTGAGGCAACACCCATTTTTAGGGCCAATCAGAGACAGCGGAGGTTATTCTATATACGATAACTTGATTGGTAATCGGATTTGAATAAAAGGAGTGATTTTCATTGCAATTCATATTAGTAAGAGAATTGAATTCAGAGAGAATAGTTTATTTGAGAGGATATTAGTAGAGAAAATGAGTGAAGCATTTACACTATTGGAGATTGATGGTGGAGCCGGAAGCCGCAGCAAAGATATACGAGTACCAAATGTGGCTGTGGAAATAACAGGAGGCTGTAGACTATGCCTTGAATGGGACGATATGTATGCTAGATACGTGATATCATTAAGCAAATTTAAAATGGAGGAGCAATTATGTTTTGCTGCGAAACTGAATATTGTGCATATAAATAGACTTCAGGCAGCATTAGATGTGCTAGTGAAATATATTAATGAGAACAAAATACATCAGTGATTATTATTGTTGTAATTATACTCAATAAAATTGTTTCTAAATCAAAGGTATTTTTCTTTCTATAGTAGACTAGAGTATATTTTTTAGAGTAGAAAAAATTCTGGTTAGTCTGAAGTTGGTTGTGAGAGTGTTAGGACTCTAAAAAAAATGGATAGATTTGAGAAAGAGTGAATCTTGGGGAATCTAGTGCTTATGGAAAAACGTTTGATTCTAGATGATGATTTTCTAGAGCTGTCTATTCAAAGGAAGATATTTTCACAGGGAATGCTTGTCGATATAATGAAAACTGATTCTACATCATTAGTCTACTGCATGAGGCTTTTACGTCGTGGTCCAAATGCATTTACACAATTTATTGACATATTAATCACGACACGGCAAAATGATATTGTGGATATGCTTTTAAACACTAGTTTAGAAATTTAGGACTTTTTTCTCGTGAGAAAGATGGTGTTCAGGCTGATTTACTCCCCCCCCCC
>JAQQPU010000372.1:8450-44906 GCA_029168905.1 Artemia sp. Kazakhstan ARC1039
ATACTTATAATATTTTCGAACATGCTGAACAAAATGGCTATCTCAAAATTTTGATCAGGTGACTTTGGGAAAAAAATGAGCGTGGGAGGGGGCCTAGTTGCCCTCCATTTTTTTTTTGGTCACTTAAAAAGGGCACTAGAACTTTCAATTTACATTCCAATGAGCCCTTCCACGATATTCTAGGACAACTGGTTCGATACGATCACCCCTGGGAAAAAAAAACAAAAAACAAACAAACAAACAAACAAATAAACACGCACCCGTGATCTTTCTTCTAGCAAAAAATGCAAAATTCCACATTTTTGTAGATGGGAGCTTGAAACCTCTACAGTAGGGTTCTCTGATACGCGGAATATGATGGTGTGATTTTCATTAAGGTTCTATAACTTTTAGGGGGTCTTTCCCCCCTTTTTCGAAAATCAGCCAAATTTTCTCAGGCGCCTAACTTTTGATGGGTAGGATTAAACTTGATGAAACTTATATATTTGAAATCAGCATTAAAATGTGATTCTTTTGATGTATTTATTTGTATCAAAATACCGTTTTCTAGAGTTTCGGTTACCATTGAGCCGGGTCGCTCCTTACTTACAGTTCGTTACCACGAACTGTTTGATATCAACATTTCCTGAAAGTTTCAGCTTAATACCCTTATCTGTTCCTAATATACTGCAGATACACCCTTTTGACAACCAGAAAGTTTTCAAAACTTCAAGTATTTTCTGAAAGTTTCAGCTTAATACCTGGAGCCATTCTTGAGATATTTCACACACGCTCTTCTGAAAAACTGGATGCACATTGCGTCTTTTTATTTTGTTCAACATTCCCCTAAATTTTCCTGAAAGTTTCAGCAAGAGCGGATCCAGGATTTTTGTTCGGGGGGGGGGGGGGGGCCCACCCGATTTTTTCCCGTGGACTTTATGTAACATCCCGTTGTTTTGTCTTTACAGGTATTTTTTAGACTAAATTTTGACTCGGTCAAAAATTTCGGGGAGATTTTCTTTCGGGGGATACAAAGAATTTGTTTCGGGGGGTCTTACAGAAAAACTTTAAAAAAACACATAAATTTAGTTTACATTCATTTTTGTTACATTTTTACGAGTCGGAGCAACACTTTTTTTTTTGGGGGGGGGGTTCAACCACCACCACCCCCCTGGATACGGCCTTGATTGCAAACACACTGTTTTGGAAACACGTATAGTGTCTGCATGTATTGTCTTTTGATTTAGTTCATTATCCCCCTCAACATGCACTGTAAGTTGCACTGTAATACCCATAGCTACTCGATGTATATTGTAGATACGCCCTTTTGATAGCCTGGATGTCCATAGTGTCTTTAGATTTAGTTCAACATTCCTTGCAGTTTCAACAAAATACCGTTAGGTGTTCCTGACATATTGCAAGTCTGCCCATTTGACAACCAAAAACAATACGCTTAGTGCTTTGACTTGCTTCGACATCCCTCTCAACATGCCCTGAAAGCTGTAACTCTTTAGTCTTACTGAGATATTTTGGATACGCCCTTTTGACAACCTGGATAAAACTTGTGTCTTTCGATTGAGTTTTACACTCTCTTCAACATGCATTGAAAGTTTCAACTTAGAACTTTTTGCCATTCCTGAAATTTCCAGATATAACCTCTTGATAATCTGGATATAGTATCTTTCGGGTTAGTTCAACATCCCCCTCAACATGTTCTGAAAGTTTGAACTTAATACACTGAGTTATTCCTGAGATATTGCAGATACGCCCTTTTGACAACCTGCATGCACATAGTGGGCTTTGGTTTAGTTCAACATCCCTCTATAAATCCCCTAAAGGGTTCATTTTATTTCCCCTAGTCTGTTCGGAGACCCAGGATCAAACATGCCCCATTCCCTTTCTTAATGATAAAATTTCTATGAAAACAATATGCAACATACATAATTTTTAGGCCTTTCCCCATGGGCTTTTAAGGAGCCCTCTCATCCCTGGAGGCACAGTTATTGAACCTTTTGACTATTTTGAATAAAATCTTTGGTCTTTGGGGATTGAGGGGAAGGAGAGAGGCAAAAACAATAGGACGTGGGAGGGGGGCTGGTTGCCATCCAATCTTTTTTACCCATAGAAAAGCCACTAGAACTTTTAATTTCGAGTGACTGCCCCCCCCCCCCTCTAAAGTTTCCACGACGACTTCTGCCATAGGAAGCGGCCTGGTTAAAAAAAATGTCAGTTGAAGCCATGTCGCTCTTTGCTTAGGCAACGCTGTTACCCTGCCTATGATGTTTGCTCTTCCATAACGTAATATAATGTAAAATTATTTGCAAAGTTCGATTCTACTTGGCACAGCCTACGTTACGTAGAAAATTTGCTTCGTAGATTTACCTAGTACAGAGTCTTAAACTAGGTTAGTTTGAAAGTACCTACGTCATAGTGTGAAAGACCTTTAGGTTGATAAAGATCATCAGCATTGCAAATAACCTTTCTTGATTTATGAAATTTGTCGTTTTCAAGATTTTGTCTAACAAACCAGACTAGGTTTTATGCGTTTTTGTTTTATAATGATGGTAAACATCAGGAAGCAAGGTCGCCGTAAGAATATTGTTTGTTCATTATAATGTCTGATCTACCCACTAATTTGGTCCTGACAATGACATTGCATTATATCAACATATTATGATTTATTCTCTGATGCAGTATTACACATATGATTTTTATCAGTACCATGAAGCGTTCATTCTTCATTATCATTTAAATCAAGGAGATCCGCACTTTCTGCTGCAAATGTATACAATATATGCCTCCATCCCTATCTATAGCTCTGTCGCCAATTACGCCTCCAATGCTTTCTGACATGCTTTCGATTCAAGGTTGATGACTCGTGTCACTCCTCCGTGACTGCCTGCGCCATCAACGTGCGCACCACGGGCGAGCTTGTAACTCTTTGGCATCTGGTAGATTTTGCTTACGGTTCACTATATTCAAATGCTTATATACACTTTGTTATGAGCAAAAAGGCGCTGTCGCGGCAATCTTCTCTTTGGAGCTTTAGTTGTAATTGTAGCATATGCCACTCTTTGTATCTTGTTAAATCAATCTTGGTATATTGTACTTCTTGTAAAAAAATTGCATCACTTTTAGTCATAAGAAAAGAAAAAAAAGCTGAAGACAGCGATAAAAAGAACCGCTGTAAGCCACTCATTCAGTTTTTACTACAACTTTTTTCCTGCATGCAATAACAAGGTTTTTACGAAGAATCATGTCGCTGTAACAAAAAGTTAGCTGCGGTAATCCAAACGGTAATATGTTACACAACCTCAATGTTTCACGAGAGCGGAAAATTGACTTATTTTTAGTGATTTTTTATTTTTTTTACTTTTATTAAGATCCAGCTCTTTTTAAACAGAAGATTTTAATACGGATCTAATGTAAATCCCATTCAGAATGAGGTTTTAATATCAAGATTTAGCTAGCGCTATTTTGAGCCAATAAGATTTTTTGTATGATTGGCCGAAAGATTATGAGTGGCTCAAATCAGCGCTAGATAAATTTCGGTACTGGTAAAATTTCATTGTGAAAAGGCCTTGTATGGAAAAAATTAATATCAGAGCACTGTCTCCTAGCTATTTCTATGGGGGAAAAAGAGAATAAATGGGAACCATGGGAGGGGGGGGGGAACGCGAGCTTAAAAATTATGAGAAAAAGGTAGTATCGAAGAAAACTCGTAGCATAGATATAGAAGATATAGTATAGAAGTATAGATCATGTCGCTGCAACAAAAACTTAGCTGCGGCAATCCAAACGGTAATATGTTACACAACATCAATGTTTCACGAGAGCGGAAAATTGACTAATTTGTAGTGAAAAGTTTTTTTTTTACTTTTATTAAGATCCAGCTCTCTTTAAACAGAAGATTTTAATAAGCATCCAATGTAAATCCCATTCAGAATGAGGTTTTAATATCAAGATTTAGCTAGCGCTATTTTGAGTCAATAAGATTGGTCGAAAGATTATGAGTGGCTCAAATTAGCGCTAGATAAATTTCGATACTGGTAAAATTTCATTGTGAAAAGGCCTTGTATGGAATTAAATAAAAAAAAGCAAGTTTTTTTTAACTGACAGTAAGGAGCAACATTAAAACATAAAACGAACAGATATTATTCTGTATATGAAAGGGGTTGTCCCCTCCTCAATACCTCGCACTTTACGCTAAAGATTGCCTCTTTGTCACAACTTTACTTTTTAAAGTAATAAAAGACTTTAACGTAAAGGGTGGGGCGTTGATATTTGGGGGATGATTTTTTTTCGAAAATAAGGCAAATTTTCTCAGGCGCGTAACTTTTGATGGGTAAAATTAAACTTAATGAAACTTATATATTTGAAATCAGCATAAAAATCTGATTCTATTGATGTATCTATGGGTATCAAATTTCCGGTTTTTAGAGTTTCGGCTACTATTGAGCCGGGTCGCTCTTTACTTACAGTTCGTTACCACGAACTGTTTGACAAATTAATATCAGAGCACTGTTTCCTAGCTATTTCTATGGAGGAAAAAAGAGGATAAATGGGAACCATGGGGAGAAAACGCGAGCTTAAAAATTATGAGAACAAGATAGTACAGAAGATAACTCGTATTATAGATATAGAACAGAAGATATAGTATAGAAGTCTAGATAGGATAGTATAGAAGATATAGTATAGAAGATAACTCGTAGCATGGTTATAGAAGATAGGGTAGTATAGAAGATAGTATGATCGAACCGATCGAGATCTCGCTCAGTTGAAGCGAGTTTAATTCGGACTTTACTGGACTTTAATTTATAACTGGACTTTATAACTGGACTTTAATTCGAACAGTAAAAAATTGTATCACATAAAAAATTATATTTGTGAATTGCCAAAGCCGAATAGGGATTTCAAGGTTAAGCACAACGGATGGCAGAAGCGAAAGTTGTTTGCCTATAGTTATCGTCAATTTAATTGAAACGATTAAATTTTTGTGTTGTCCAAGCGACAACAATAATATGAAGCTGTAAATTTGAATTGTTTTTCAAATCTAGCTTCATGATTTTATTCATGATAAAATCTGATTCCGCTGTAAGCATAAAACTTTAAATCGCACAACACTGATGTCACAGCGCCAAATGCCAATCATGAATCACCGCAGAATTACATTTCATTATAATGATTAAATTTTTGCTTTGTTGAGGCAAAACAATAAAAAGCAATACATTTTAATTGTTTTATATCACAATTTCCAATCTTATTTATAATAAAATATAATTCTGCTGTAAGTATAAAACAACAGAATCGTAAAACACCTATGTCACATGGCGCCAAAATGTCACATACCGAATTTCACATACCAAAATGTTATACCGAAAAAATGTCAAAACCCCAGCCAAAAGGTGGAATAAACATGAAGCACAACGGATGGTTCGACCAAAATTGGGTTGCCTATAGCTGTCGTCTGTTTCATTGAAATTCTGAAGTTGCTGCACTATCGATGCAAAATTAGTAATAAAAACCTACAAGTTTGAACTGTATTTGTATCAAATGTAAATATTTTGATCATTATAAAATCTAGTTCTATTAGCTCCACTTGTGTTTAAAAAATCTTGTAACCTTGAAATCACCTTTATATTGATATGCTTACCTTCGTGGAGATAAAAGGGGTAGCGGTACCCCTTCCCCCCCCCAAAATAGTAGTTCTAAGAACCTCTATCCAAGTCAAATCCTAAAAATTGTAACCAGAAAATTAGAAAAAAAAGTTTAGCTTAGAATCTTCTGTCATGGTTTTTCCACACTACATTGTAGAACCTTTCACACTAGCTTAACTTAAGACTTAACGTTTCTGCGTCGAATTTTACATAACTGAAGTTTGTTATCAGAGGCAACGCTATAGCGTTACCTATAGTAAAGGCCATACGGCTCCAATGTTTTATTGTTTTTGTTTTTTTCCAGAAGCACTTCGTATGGAAGGGGTCGTCGCATAAATTTCGGAGGGGGCTCATTCGATTGGAAATCGAGAGTTCTAGTGCCCTTTTTACGGGTCCAAAGTGATTGGAAGGCAACTAACACCCCTTCCACGCCCACCATTTCCCCAAACACATCCAATCAAAATTTTGAGGTAGCCATTTTGTTCTACGTAGTTGATTTCCAAATAGAAATTATGTGTTTGAGGAGGACACTCTCTCCAAAGCCTTCAGGGCAAGGGATGTAAGTTATGCCCTAGGGCATATAAGCTTTTATAGAAAGCTTTGTCGTAGAAACTTCAAAAAGGCTCATTCGATTGGAAATTCGAAGGACTAGTGCCCTTTTTAATAGTCGAAAGTGATTGGAGGGCAACTAACCCCCCTCTACCACCCACCTTTTCCCCAAACACATCCAAGTCGTTGAAAATTTTGGAAATTAGGTCTTTGAGGATGACAACCCTCCACAGCCCTCAGGGCAAGGGTTGTAAGCTTTGCCCTGGGTTCCTATAAGGTTTTATAGAAAGCGTTGTCGTAGAAACATCAAAAGGTGCTCATTCAATTGAGACTTTAAATGTATAGTGCCCTTTTTAATAGTCGAAAGTGATTGGAAGGCAACTAACAACCCTTTCACGCCCACCATTTCCCCAAACACATCCAATAAAAATTTTGAGATAGCCACTTTGTTCAACGTAGTTGAAAGTTCTGGAAATTATATCTTTGAGCATGACACTCCCCCCAAAGTCTTCAGGGCAAGGGTTTTAAGTTATGCCCTGGGGGCATATATAGTCCTTATGGAAGGAATGCTCGTATAAAATTCAGAGAGGGCTCATTTGATTGGAAATTGAAAGTTGTAGTTCATTTTTTAATGAACCCCACGTCCTTTTTTTCCCTTATGCATCCGATAAAAATTTTGAGATAGCTATTTTGTTAAAAATAGCTCACAGATCGTATAAAAAAACTCCGTTGTCGACACATCCCCCAGGGCACGGGGGCAGGCGTTGTAAGTAATGCCCTGGGGGGCATATATGGTTCTTATGGAAGAAATGCTCGTATAAACTTCAAAGAGGGCTCATTTGATTGAAAATCGAAAGTTCTAGTTCAGTTTTTAAGAGTCAAAAGAGATTGGAGGGCACCTAGCCCCCTCCCCCCTCCACGCCCTTTTTTTCTCAAACCCATCTGATAAAAACTTTGAGATAGCCATTTTTTTAAAAAATAGTTCAAAGACCATATAACGAAAACTTCGGGGTCGACACAGCCCCCCAGGGCCCGAGGTCAGGCGCTGTAAGTTGTGTTCTGGGGGAATATATGGTTTTTATGGAAGGGATGCTCGTAAAAACTTCAGAGAGGGCTCATTTGATTGGAAATTGAAAGTTCTAGTTCAGTTTTTGAGAGTCAAAATAGATTGGAGGGCAGCTAGCCCCCCCCCCCCCGCCCCGACGCCCCTTCTTTCCCGAATGCATCCCATAAAAATTTTGAGATAGTCATTAAGTTAAAATTGTTCAAAAGTCAGATAACAAAAACTCAGGTAACAGCATAACCCCCCCCCCCCAGGGCCAGGGGTGTAGGCGTTTTAAGTGTTGTCCTGGGGGCGTATATGGTTCATTATGAAAGGGATGCTCGTATAAACTTCAGAGAGGGCTCATTTGGTTGGAAATTGAAAGCTATAGTTCACTTTTTAAGAGACAAAAGATATCCAAGGGCAACTAGCCCCCCACTCACCCTTTTTCCCCAAGCCTTTCATTAAAATAGTTTTCTCTAAACCATCTGATAAGAACTTTGAGATTTTTTAGAAATAATTAATTTTTTGGTTATTGGATTATTTAAAATAATCCATTTTTAAAAAAATAGTTCAAAGACCATATAACGAAAATTGCGGGGTCGACGCAGCCCCCCAGGGCCCAAGGGCAGTCGTTTTAAGTTATGCCCTGGGGGAATATGTGGTTCTTATTGAAGGGATGATCATAAAAAACTTCAGAGAGGGCTCATTTTGATTGAAAATTCAAAGTTCTAGTTCACTTTTTAAGAGTTAAAAGATAGCCCCCCCCACACACACACACACCCTTTTTTTCTTCAAGCCTATCCGAATTTTTTTTTAAAATAGCCATTTCATTAAAAATAGTTCAAAGGTCAGATAAGAAAAACTCCTATGTCGACGCAACCTCCCAGGGCCTGGAGGCAGGCGTTGTAAGTAATGCTCTGGGGGCGTATTTGGTTTTTTATGGAAGGGATGCTCGTATAAACTTCGGAGATGGTTCATTTGACTGGGAATTGAAAGTTCTCGTTCACTTTTTAGGAGTCAAAAGGGATCGGAGGGTAACTAGCCCCCCTCCCCCTCCAGGCCCTAAATGCATCAGATAAAAATTTTGAGATAGACATTTTGTTAAAAATAGTTCAAAGTTCAGATAAAAAAAACTCCGGTGTCGATAAAGTCCCCCAGGGCCCGGGGGTAGGCGTTGTACGTTATGCCCTGGGGGCATATATGGTTGTTATGGAAGGAATGCTGATATAAACTTCATAGAGGGCTCATTTAATTGGAAATTGAAAGTTGTAATTCACTTTTTAAGAGTCAAAGGTGACCGGAGGGCAACTAGCCCCCCTTCCCCCAAGCCCTTTTCCCATAAATATATCTGATAGAAAACTCTAAAGAGGGCTCATTTGATTGGAAATTGGAACTTCTAGTTCACTTTTTGTAAATCAAAAGTGATCGGAGGGCAGCTAGACCCCCACCCATTTTCTCCCAAATGCAGCAGATAAAATTTTGGGATGAAAACGTTGTTAGAAATAGTTCAAAGTTCAGATTAAAAAAGCACCGGTGTCGACAAAGCCCCACTGGGCCCGGGGGCAGGCGTTGTAAGTTATGCCCTGGGAATATATGGTTGTTATGGAAAAGGATGCTCGTATAAATTTCATAGAGGGCCCATTTGATTGGAAATTGAAAGTTGTAGTTCACTGTTCAAGATCTGTCCTTTTCCCCCCAGATGCATCTGATAAAAATTTTGAGATAGCCATTTTGTTAATAATAGTTCATGGGTCAGATAACAAAACTTCCTGTGTCGACACAACCCTCCAGGGTCCGGGGACAGGCGTTGTAAGTTATGCCCTGGGGGTATATATGGTTCTTATGGAAGGGATGCTCGTATAAACTTCAAAGAGGGGTCATTTGTTTGGAAAGTGAAAGTTCTAGTTCACTTTTTAAGAGTAAAAAGAGATCGGAGGGCAAATAGCCCCCCCCCTCCCTCCACGTCCTTTTTTCAACAAATGCGTCAAATAAAAAATATGTTATAACCATTTTGTTAAAAATAGTTAAAAGGTTAGATAACAAAACTCTGGTGTCGACAAAATCCCCCAGGGCCCGGGGGCAGAGGTTGTAAAATATGCCCTGGGGGCAAACATGGTTCTTATAAAAGGGATATAGGCGTATAAACTTCAGAGAGGGTTCATTTGATTGGAAATTAAAAGTTCTAGTTCACTTTTTCAGAGTCAAAAGAGATCGGAGGGCAATTAGCCTCTTCCCCTCCACGCACTTTTCCCCAACCCCATCTGATAAGAATTTTGAGAGGGTCATTTTGTTAAAAATAGCTCAAACATCAGATATTAAAACTTCTGGGTCGACACAACCCCCCAGGGCCCGGGGACAGGCGTTGTAAGTTTTGTCCTGGGGTCGTATATGGTTCATTATGAAAGGGATGCTCGTATAAACTTCAGAGAGGACTCATTTGGTTGGAAATTGAAAGTTCTAGTTCACTTTTTAAGAGACAAAAGATATCCGAGGGCAACTAGCCCCCCCCCATACACCCTTTTTTCCCCAAACCTTTCATTAAAAATAGTTTTCTCTAACCCATCTGATAAGAACTTTGAGATTTAAGAAAAAATAATATATTTTTTGGTTATTGGATTATTTAAAATAATCCATTAAAAAAAAATTGTTCAAAGACCATATAACGAAAATTGCGGGGTCGGAACAGCCCCCCAGGGCCCAAGGCCAGACGTTTTAAGTTATGCCCTGGGGGAATATGTAGTTCCTATTGAAGGGATACTCATAAAAAACTTCAGAGAGGGCTCATTTGATTGGAAATGGAAAGTTCTACTTCACTTTTTAAGAGTCAAAAGATATCCGAGGGCAACTAACCCCCCCCCCAGACACCCTTTTTCCCCAAGCCTACCCGATTTTTTTTTAATAGCCATTTCATTAAAAATAGTTCAAAGGTCAGATAAGAAAAACTCCTGTCTCGACGCAACCCCCCTTGCCCGGAGGTAGGCGTTGTAAGTAATGCTCTGGGGGCGTATTTGGTTTTTTATGGAAGGGATGCTCGTATAAACTTCGGAGATGGTTCATTTGACTGGAAATTGAAAGTTCTCGTTCACTTTTTAAGAGTCAAGAGGGATCGGAGGGCAACTAGCCCCCCTCCCCCTCCAGGCCCTAAATGCATCAGATAAAAATTTTTAGATAGACATTTTGGTAAAAATAGTTCAAAGTTCAGATAAAAAAAACTCCGATGTCGACACATCCCCCCAGGGCCCGGGGGTAGGCGTTGTACGTTATGCCCTGGGGGCATATATGGTTGTTATAAGAGTTTAGATACTGCCCCCTTCCTTAACTGTAAAAACCAAAAGCCTACTACGTCATTGGTGCTTCACTGAAAACGAATTATATTACAAATATTTTCTTTTCCAGTCCTTACAGCATTGAAAATAAAAATAAAATTACAGTGAAATAAATTCTTCCCTGATGGATCTTTCAACAATAAATATCATTATATATCAAATATTCAATTTGATGTTGTCTATACTTTCCAAGACTGTTCAAGACACATATAGTTTTCGTTATCCGGTGTCCTTATTTCTCCAGTTCGACCTCATTTACTCCATTAAGCCTTGCACTATTTTATACCGAGTAACAAAATTATTTATCTTTAAAATTAGATTTCTATAATATCTAGCTAGAAATACGTTACCTCCCCTGGGTTTGAACTCTAATACTTGCATTTGCAAGGAGAATAGTATCACTAGTGGGCTGTGGCGAGTAATATTTGTAGCTAGGTGAATTATGTAACATAAATTATAATTGACAGGGATAAATCCTTGACAGAGACTCGAGTATTTTGGCTGAAGACAAAAAAAAAAAAAAAAAAAGAAAAACCAAGTAGCTGAAAGTAAGGAGCAACATTAAAACTTAAAACGAACATAAATTGTTTCGTTTATGAGGGGTGTTTCCCCCTCCTTAACACCTCGCTCTTCGCGCTAAAATTTGTTTGTACTTTAAAAAGGTTACTTATTGCTCTCATTCAACAACCCTTGCGTTTCAGAAGTCGTTTTCAAAGAATCGGGACAAAATTTAAACTTTAGCGTAAAGGGCGAGGTATTAGGGAGGGGGAAACCGTCCCCCCCCCCAAATAAGCAATAATTTCTGTTCGTTTTGAATTTTAATGTTGCTCCTTACTTTCAGTTGAAAAAACTTTTTTTTCTATTTAATTTCTGATCTTTTTTTTTAACAACGACAGGATATCTGGCTCCATTTCCACGGAAAAATCCCTCTCCCGACGAAAATATACTCTGGACAATTCAATTCGGGCGAAAATTTACCCCGGACAATTACCCTTAACATCTCCACACGTAAAATTGAATCGGTAAAGAGAAAGCAAAACATATAAAGAAATTTCGTGTAGGAATGGCAAATTCCCTCAGTGTAAAATTTCTCCTGAAAAGTTCACCCCCTTGAAACTTCCCTCTCCATGAAAAATTCTTCCCGTAAAAATCCCCCCAGCAGAAAATTCAACCTCCCTTCCACACCCTAAATATGTATGCGTACTTCCCAATGCTATACGTAAACAATGGGCAAATCTTATAATCTAAAGACCTTTCTCCAGGGACTGTTGGGGGTCCTGTTATCTCCAAGGACATAGTTATTGTACCTTTCAACTATGCTGAACAAAATAGCTATATCAAAATGTTTATCGGACGATTTTGGGGAAAAAAGTGGCATGGGAGGGGGTCTATTTGCCCTCCAATATTTGGTCACTTAAAAAGGGCACTAGAAATTTTCATTTCTGTTAGAATGAGCCCTCTCCCGACGTTTTAGGCCCACTGGGTCGATACGACACCCCTGGGGGAAAAAACAACAAATAAACACGCATCCGTGATCTTTCTTCTGGTAAAATTTACAAAATTCTACATTTTTTGCACATAGGAGCTTGAAACCTGTGCAGTAGGGTTCTTTGATACGCTGAATCTGATGATGTGATTTTCATTAAAATTCTATGACTTCTAGAGGGTCTTTCCCCCTTTTTTGAAAGTCAGACAAATTTTTTCAGGCTTGTAGCTTTTGATGGGTAAGACTAAAGTTAATGAAACTTACATATTTGAAATCAGCATAATTCGGGAAAATTTGGATTTTCGTTTAGGGGTGGGGGAAAGTCCCAACCCCTTGCGTACGTCCCTGGCGTGTTTAATGCATTTTTCCCGTTTCACTTCTTCTCATTTTGATTGTGTTTAACTAGTGTTTGCAGAAAGCTCTCGCTAGAACAGAAAATTTTAGGTGTAATAACCTTTCTAGAAGTAGGGATGTAGGGTATATCAAGGCCGTACCCAGGATTTTTTTCGGAGGGGGTTTTACCCAAAATAAAATTCGGGGGGGGGGGGTAAACAAAAAAAAACCCATACAAAATTTTTTTATATCCGTTTTTTTACTTTTTCACGACTCAGAAACACATTGGGGGGGGGGCAAAACGGGGAACCCCCCCCCCCTGGTTACGGCCCTGAGGTATGTCTTTGTTTGTGCACATAAATGCATATCTTGAGATGAGAAGATTGGGACAAACATACAGAAACTAAATTTTTAACAAGAGAAGTATTTGCATAGAAGTAAAGAGTAATCGGTACTTAAGATGAGCAAAAGTGCATATGCACTGGAGGAAAAGCTCTAAATTAATAAAAACGAAACGTTGGGCGAATTTGAGTCATACATTAAAAAGTGTCTTACGTATTTTCCATTCCTTTCCACTTTAAGTAAATGGTTAAATATTACAGATGAAGAAGAGGGGGTGGCAGTTCCTATAATGTGTGGTCATATTTAATCCTTTTAAGTTTAAATCGTATTTTACTCTTATTCAGAACCTTTATTTAAATGTAGTTCCTTAAGTAATGTCTTTGAACTACCATCGGTTGTACTTTATGTACCACTAATATTCGTTTTTTATTTTATATATACTATATAAGTTTAATTACCCTTTAATTATTTCATACTGTATTTTATTGGTTACATTAATTCCATATTTGTTTTATTGGTTTTAATCCAAGCTAATTTTTCAACATGGCTTACTCCAGTAGATTAGTAGATCCTCCTGTGGATTAGTAGATTCCAGTAGATAGACCTTTTTTTTATTTCCAAAAGGGATAACAGGCTCAAAAAGCTTACGCTATTCTGGTTAGTCGTGGCTGAAGAAAAAAAAACTAGTAAGAAAAAAAGAAAAGAAAAAAAAAACTCCCCTTATACGAATAAATACAATAAGTGAACTAAATCCGCTTCAAATAGGAGTGAATAAACAAGCACCATATAAGGTCTTATTATTATCAATTGTTTCCTATGGTCCAAAACCTCTGTAGCTTACGGAAAAGTTAGAACTATATATCATTTATTATTATGTTACTACTATTTGTACTCATTTCCGATTTAGCACTTTTTTACTGCATGAATACTTTTGACTCGCCATTTTTGTTCATAACCATACCGTTAACATATTTTAACTTTTGTCTTCACGATTTACAACAGTTGCAACAGCTTAATTTTTTTGGAAATCGGTAGCCTTGACTTTTCAAATGTAAAGTTTCTTAGGACAAATTTTCATTTAAAGGAATTTTATTTGACTGCGAGCTATGACTCCCCATCAGCTGGGGAGTCAAATAAAGCATTGCCAAATAACGCATATGTTGTCAATGCGTAAGTTGCCAAATAACGCATTGACAAAGAATTACCAAGGACAGTGAAAATTAAGTCTATCCCCTAATTTTTTTTTTATATAAAAACCAAGAGAGCTTATAGGTAAAAACAAACTGAGATTGCATTATTTGCATTGCTTGAAAAGATGGCCAAACTACAGAATTCGATTCAAGACCTCCATATGCAGTTACGCAGTTTTATCGCAGAATTATCATCTTTGTGGAAGTGATGAAAGACGTGACAGCTATGGACAGGACTGTATCCAGGATTTTCTTTCGGGGAGGGGGGTACAAAAAGTTGCAAAAACGCACCAAATATTTGTTTGTATTCATTTTTGTTATGTTTTTATGAGTCGGATAGAGTTCAAATCCCTACCCCTCCCCCCTAGATACGGCCTAAGCCATGGCTAATTAGAATAAAGCCAAGACAGATAGTCTCTATGAGAGGTAAAGCTGTCTTAACTTGTTCAAAGTTGTATAAAAATGATAAATTCCCTTTTTTGATGATAGTCTATCATCCATCCTAGGGCAGAATCAAGGTAGATAGGCATAGAGTAAAGGTAAGTAGTAACGGGTGCAAAATTTAAAGGAAAAAAAACTTTAGTGTCTTTGAGACGAAGTCTTTGGTCTTGGGGAATCAAAAGATTCCGAATGTTTGAATTCTTTACGGACTAAAAAGCGTTGTCAAATCTAACTAATTAGCTTTGCTTATATATTTTCGTGGTTCAAAGTGGCAATGATCACCCCCTGGGTCCAACAATGGTCTTAATCTCTAGAACCTGTTAGCCCTCATACCCAGTGGCGTCAATTTATAGAACCTTAGGGGGAGGGCAAAATGGATTTTTCAGAAATATATTTTTTTTTCATTTAAAATACAAAAAAGTGGCATTTTCAATGAAAGGTATTTTCAAAACCTGGGGGGCAAATCCCCTCCCCCAATTGACGCCCCTGCTCCTACTCTTATCTGTTTAATTTCCAAGACTCGAGCCCAGAGTTAGTTATCAATAACGTTCTTGCTCCACCGATTGCTGCAACCATACTAATGAAATGGGTATATTAAACCAGCTTTTGATATTAAAACAGTCAAGGTATTAAGTGACTCATCTTAGTGGGCAGTACCATTAACCATAAATGGTAAGTAGAGAAACCTATTCAGTATTCAGGTGCGGACAAAAACAACGCTTATTAACCAATCGTTGATCGTTAAAACTAACAAGAATAAAAATAAAACTTATCACTTTTTATTTGATATAAAACATAGGTATAATAAAATTATTTTTCTACGATTGTCATTCATATCTGATATTTTGGCAAGATACCCTGGATTTATAGTATTTTATGATAATCATTTTACTGTTGTTTTTCTTTTCTGTCCTTTTTGTGTTCTTATCAGATTTTAGAGTTTAATTACTGAGATAGTTAATACAAGCTACTAGGTGTTTCTTTGTAGCTGTGTTGGATATAGGAAGGTTTTTTTTTTATTATTATTGTATCAGACTTTACCCAGAGTGGTTGAGAGGCTAAGTGAACGAAGGACATAAAATAACCAACCAAGACATTTAGGGAAGATGATATGGTACTGCTCCAGGATTTTTTTAGGGGGAGGGGGCAAAATAGGTTGATCCGATACAAATTTTTTAGGGGGGGGGGGGGGCGCAAAATAGGTTGATCCGATAAACTTGCGTTAGGAGCAAGTTTAATTAACGCAAAATTGGGTTAATTAAGTAGATTGCACTATTTTAGACTACGCTAGGGGGGCGACCCCCCCCCCCCCCTCCCTGGATCCGCCACTGGTCAAACAAGCTATTCTCAAGAGACCGCTATACATAATGACTGCAAAGCCGTGGTTTCTCAATGGGTTACAATATTTAAATGATTGTTTTTTTGGGTTTAAGGGGGGGAAGATACCTAGGTTAAGTTAGGTTACATATTTTGTATATGCTCTGCTTTACCCCTCATCCCCCCCCCTAATGTGCAAAGATGTAGCCCAAATTTGTTTATAAACTATTATATATTCTCCCTATTTTATTTCATTAGCATTAACCAAACTTGACTTTTTAGAAGTGTCCGTATTATGCACCGGTACGGTACCGATGATATTTGTTTTCTTATATACTAACAAAAAAAAACAGTCGCCCGGATTTTCAGATAAGACGATTGTCCGAAAATATGTAAATTTGGTGCTCACTCGTTATAGCGACCACACTTTTTTCTTGATCTCTAATGAAACCGGTTTTCTGTGTCCACTCGGACATAATCATCTTAGCCTGAGCGAGATAAAGAACTATCATGCAGGTATATTTTAGTTAAATATTTAATATATAGAGGTGGTTAGGTTTTAATATAATGCGTTCTGTGTGGCCTGCTTTCCATAATTCTCTGTTGTAGTTTCCATAAATTTTTTTACTAAAGTATTATATTTTTATCATATTTTGGTATATTTCATTAGGATTAACCTAACTTCACTTCTTTGGTGTGGTCTCTCTAACACTTAAGTACCGTAAATTTGACATCTTCACAGAGATTTCTATGTTATGTAAGTGAACACAGCTACGGGAATGGATACGGGATTAAGGACCCGTTCCCGAGTAAATCAAATATATTTTGTCAGATGTTTGCCTAGTAGGTTTTGATTTAGAGCACACTGCGTTCTTGACCTTTTTTTAATCATTATATGTACCTGGATATGTACCATTTATATGTACCTGGAGATTGTAGGGGTTGCAGGGCACGTTGGACAAATAGCCTAATTGGATCCCCTCTCGTCATGTAGATTGAAAACACTCACATGACATACTTAACGTGTTTTGAACCTTTCTGTTGCATGTTTAACCTCAGATTTGTTATTATAAGTCATCTGCTAACCCCTTTGTCGTTAATAGGGGCGAAGATTTACGTTTCTGTTTCTGTCAAATGAATTTACTGTTGTACATTTTTGATGTTCGTTTTTAATATCATATTCGGTGTGATCTAAATATGAGGGGAGCCCCCCTCCCCCAGCTGCTGCGCACGTTTGCATAACAACTCTTAAAAAAAAATGGTCTTTGGAAAAGATGGCCCCTTTAGATAATTTTAAGGGGGTACCTGAAATGCCTAAATAATTTGTAAGGGTGTGAATTATATTTTTTGGGGGAGGATTTGTTGGGACAATTTCGAGGTAAAATTCTAAATTATGGGCTTTATAGTTGAGTTAGGTGAAGGGAACTTTCATAAATGAATACAGGGAAATATATCCCAGAAATGTGTTACCATGCTACCGTCTCTACCGCTTTCTGATTTCTAATGCTTAGAAGATTGCTTTTACCTATCTAACCTGTCCAAATTCTGACAAAAAATGTTTTACTGTGATTTTGAGTTTTCAGTATATTTTCCATTGACTTTAGCTTTTGGAAATCCAATTTCTTTCATTTCAGTAGAATTTTATGCCATCCATATCAAGAATTTTGTTCCAAAATGCAAGAAATAAATTTACAGACCTTTAAAACCTTATAAATTGGGATGGAGCAAATGTATTAGACTCAAAATACTTTTTTGTGCCTCATTTGAACAGAAGATCGGTTTTGCGAGGTTTCACTTTTATAACACAAATATAGTAAAATGTCATCAGAAGTCAGTGTCATTTGGAGGGAGAAGGAGTGGAAGTAGATACTTCAAAATATCTTCCCATGAGATTTATTAAGGCCCTGGATTCATCCCTGACAGTTCCGTTCATCTAACTCAAATACTTTCCAGGATCAACAGAAGTCCCCTAATTTAGAATTTTACCTTTTTAATAATATACCTAAAAAGGTATTTTTCAAGTTCTACGAGGGTAATAAGATCTAAGAGGCGATTGCCCCACGTTAGTGCCTGTAACGTCAGGAATGTTCATGATTTGAAAGAACACGTAAGCGACTTAATCTTGGCTGTAACTTTCAGCCTGATAGGTTTGCCATAGCAATGTAGCATGCGTCAATTACGTTAGCAGTGGCTTCACAATGGGTAAGTGGGACTTCGAAGCAAGGCTGTAACCAGGGAGATTTTGGGGTTTGCCTCCCTCCCCCCCCCCGAAATTTTTGTTCGATTCGTAAAAACGTAAAAAAACTAATATTAACAAATTTGTGATGTGTTTTTTAGTTTTTTGTAGCCCCCCCCCCAAAAAAAAAAAATTTTGTTAAGCTGCTTCCCCCTAAAAATAATCCTGGATACGACCCTGCTTTGAAAGCACTAAATATGGCGCTTTCTGACCTCTGCACCCGGGTGGATACACGAAGTAAACTAGTGCTTAACCCCTTAAGACCGTAGGACAGACAATGGGAATACAAGTGAAAGTGGTGATGAATCTTTTTACTAGACTGATGTTGGGTGAATATTCACTTTCCTACGACAAGCATTTGAACTGCATAAAAGAAAATAAGTATAAAAACATTGGAAAGGTCGATTAAAGTCTTTCGATTCATTACTGCTTTTCTTGCACATTAATTGTGATGAGACTGGTTGTTATCCACGACGAAAGGTCATTTATCTTCAATCAGTTTACTTACAAAGTCCCATCAGTCTTTAAAGTCTGAGAAGTAGACTCCATAACTTGTACCCGTACAATTACTCTAACAGTTCCAATTTTCTTTTTTTTTTGTGAATATTTTCTTGGTTTATCTTAATAGGGATCCTATGTATATGCAAATAGCATATTTTGCATTTACAAATTTACTAGATCAAGTTGAAGGTGTGGCGTGTCTTGACATTATTTTTTTCTTATACAGCATCACACCAAAGTGCTGCAATTTGCGTTTTAAACTTATATTTGCTGGTTTATGATTCTTCTGACCTTTACTGACATGAACTTAAGCAAGTTGTCAATCGTCTACGGTAATTCAAAAGGTGTTATGTAGCACAACTTAAATTTTCAGGAGGGTGGTAAATCAGAAAACTACATTTAGTTTTTTCGTTCTCTGTTTTGGAGTACCAAGGACATTAAGTCCTTGATGTTTTGGAACCATCTTCCTAGACCCATAGTCTATCGATCTCTGAAAACGGTGATTTTCTAAGATTTTCTTTAAGTTATGCCAAAATTGTGATTTTTTTAGGGCAGTATCACATTTTTGCCAATGTTGCCACGTTTTCTCATGAACATAAATAAGCAAAATTACTTAGTTAAATTCGGCAGCGCTTTTTGTCCTAAAAATTCAACCATTAGAATCCCAATGCGACTACGCCTTCGAGGGAAACCTACATCTTCTTAAGCTGTGTGGTGTCATAGGTGCTTACCTCTTCGTCAATTTTTTGCTTTTTTCTTAGGTTTAATTTTTTGTCAATTTGTCTCTTTCTTTAATTTAATTTTTTAAATTAAATTTTTTTTTTATTGCTGCTAAAAGCTGCGAAACTGCATATGGAGGTTTTTTCATTAAAAATCGAGTTTCTGTTTTTGTACAATTCGAATATACTTGTGTATGGTTGTGTAAATTTCCACCTATTCCAACAATCTGAATTCATTTTCACTGTCTTTGTACATGAAGATCCAGCTGTGTGTAAAAATGTAAGGGATGCGCCACTAGACGGCGCATCGATAGTCCAAACTGGTGGTGCTGATTTTCGTATCATGGCTCTTCAGCCAGGAAGTGCAATAGTGGGGTTGGGTACCAGCCATCCTCTGTTTTGGTACATCTTTCCTCTTTACCTTTCCTAGACTTCTCCAGGTACCCATCTAGAGCTTGGTCGACTTTGGTTGAGCTTGCTGAGTCACGCTACTGACCCCTGTCTCAAACCAAATAATCAGTTACACCAGGAAATCACTACAATCCCGAAGGACATAAGATTGCAAGCTCAGCGCACTAGCCACTCGGCCAGGACGGCTAGCTGTTCTTCTCTGTAGAAAGAAGGTTTAATAATCCTACAGTATACAACAAAACAGGTTTAATGTTAACATTTGTTGAATATTATAATATTATATGCTATTAAAATATTATATGTTAACATAATTTTAAATACTAAACAGGTTTAATATTCCTCAAGTATTTTTGAAAGACAAAAGAGGATATAATGTATGTTGGAGAAAAATTAAAATCTTGTAAATATATTGTGAATCAAACAAATAGATTTAACCATTTGATGGTTGTGGCTTATTTTAAGGGGAAGGACTGAACATAAGCAAAACTTTGCATAACTTACAGAGCATAAGGATGTCAGTTATGCTTTTGAATCGCAGTAATGCAGTTAAGGCTGAGTCAATAGTGCTAATATGGCGCTAATAGGAAAAACTGAATAATAATGCAGTATATACCCCCACCCCCTTAATGTGCAAATATATACCCAGAATTGGATATATTTAAGGGGGGGGTAAAGTTAATTTGCGATGTAAATGAATATTATATTTGAATTCAGGATGCAATTCTGGGTATATATTTCCACATTAGGGGGGTGGAGATATATACTCCGTTAATATTCAGGTTTACCACAATTTTTATAATTATGGATGTTACTAGATTTTAACATATTTGTCTAAGGTCACGGAAACGAAGAGAAACAGGGTAAAGGAAGTCTCATGTATCTCAGACAGACAGAAAAATAAATATAGAAGTAAAATATAAAAAGTTCATGACGATTTTCTGCAAGATAGTGAATTAAACACAATCTCTGCTAATATGTCAGCTAAATGACTAACATCTGTCATCAGCGAAATATGATGTAAATACTAAAGCAAGAAAACCAATAAGAAACTGACTATCTAAAAAACTCTGATAAAATAGCACTAAATTAATACTACAAAAATATAAAAGTTTGGATGGAGCCTTAGCTTCATCACATTACATCACAAAGGTTCTTGAAGTCTTGGCTGAACCTTTGTGAGATAATGAAGCTAAAGCTCTGTCTATTTTTTTGTGGTTTTAACTCAGCGCTATTGTATTGAAGAGCTTTTGAGTGATTGAGTTTTGAGGGACTCCAAAAATCTTCGATGAAATAACGCTGAAGGAAACTTACAAAAATATAAACATTTAGACACACATTTAGCTTCATTACCCCACAAAGATTCTTGGAGTCTAGGCTAGAAACCCGAGGGGGTGCCGACTTTCATAAATCAGGTACACCAGGGGGCCCGTAGTAAGCATGGTGTAAGTGTGCCAAGCGTGGCGGAATTATGTGGCACAAGTGTCGTTCTGAGAGATTTACACTAGTTGGTGGAAAGTGGAAGCCCCCTCAGCTGAATTTTTGTGAGGCAGTGAAGCTTAGGATCTCTTTTTATTATTTTTTCAGCCCTGTGTTATTTTATCGAAGAGTTTTTGATTGAGTTAGGTTTTCTTTGGTTTCTTTGTTTTAGTATTCACATATTTCGCTGAAAACGGTTATTAGTCAAATAATTATAAATTTAAATTTAATAATGAGGAAATTAAAGTAAGTAAAAGAATAAAATATTTAGGATTTGTTTTATCGGAAAATGGAAGTTTAAAGAGTCATGTTGATGAATTAATTAATAGAGGTAAAGTGGCCATGTCTGCAATTTTTAGAAATCCGACGATAATGGGAATTAAAAACCTAAAAATGCACAAAAGAATATTTAATACAAAAATTTTACCAGTATTAGAGTATGGAGCGGAGATTTGGGGCGGAGAAGCGGCACACAAGTTGGAGTCCCTCCAGCTCCAGTATTATAAAAGACTATTTGGATTACATCAGACAACTCATTCACAGGTTCTGAAAGGTGATATGGGCCTGTTTTCGTTAAAACTACGTAGGTCTATTTTGATGCTTAGATTTTGGTTGAAGATCATTAGGTGCAATGAAGACAGACTAGTAAGTGCTGCTTATTATCAGATGTTGAGCTATGATTCGAAAAAGTCGTGGCCATCCCAAATTAGGTCATTACTAGAAAGTGTGGGAATGGCTTACTTATGGAATGACGGTCTTGGTTCCCCTGATCTACCAACAAATTTAGTAAGCCAGGTACGATTTATCTTAGAGGGTCAAGAAATTCAGTATTGGCAAGGGCTGGTTTTAAATTCTGCTACATTGAATCATTATAATCAGGTTAAACCTAGTTTTGGAGAGGAAATTTATTTTAAATTCAATTTACCGGCTATGATTTTATGTCGATGGATTCAGCTTAGGGCGAATTGCCTTCCAATCCAGAGTAGACAAATGGTGTTCGACAGGGGGATAGTACATCCTGATGGTCGGTATGTGTGTCCTCTTGTAGGGATGAGGACGAAGATTTGGACCATTTTCTCCGAAAGTGCCCGGTGCTCTCTGATTTAAGGGAAAATTACTTACATGGGATTGTTTTGCTGCTTCCAAATATCTTACAAAGTAGTAATCCAACCACAATATTTCGTATTGGTGCGTACATAGAGAAGGGATTAAAAAGAAGGAAATGTTTTACAATTAATTATTATTAATTATATGGAATTAAAGTTATTTTTTTTTGTATTTTACCAGAAGGTATTTTTCACTATGTATTCATGTTAATGTGTGTTTGTAATTTGCTCTGTTGTAATTTTTCTATTTTCATATTTTTTGTGTGTATATGGCTCTTGGGCTTTTTGAAATACACGATCTATCTATCTATCTATCTATAGCCGAAATATTCGTTTAGATTGTTTATATTAGTTTAGATTGTAAATGTCTTCAGGAATTCTGTATTACTTCTTATATTTCGTAAGATAGAAATGGCAGTATGGTCGATATCATTATTTAGATATGGAAGCAAAGCTTGCCAACCTCTGGTAAAAATCCCAAAAAACTGTTCGCTTACAACTTAAAATTAAAATTCACTTTTTTACATTTCATATTGAAGAACCAACGCAAGCCTCAATTGAGGTTACTCCCAAAGAATAGGAAACACATTTTTTAAATATTCCACCGACTATTATTCCGCGTTTAGTCATATTTATTATTTATTTAGATTATTATTTATATTCAGACTATTATTTATATTAATGTACGTGGCTTGAAAAATTTTGAAGCCATTTTAAATTTTAGGTAATAGAAAAAGCAAATAATGGGCGTGTTCTCTTAAAACTTGTCTTATTTGCACCAAACTGCAAACAACCCAAGAAATTACATGACATGACAAATAGTCACAAAATGTAAACGTGGAATTCTACCACACTTAAGGTGAAAAAATTCAAGCCAGTGAACAATCTTGGGGAACTTAATCTAAATATATTCATAACACGATGAATTACAAATCGCATGGCTTTAAGTACAAGAAAAAAACCATCTATAAAAGATGAGAATTTTGCACATAAATCTCTGTTTTTCAAAATGACAGCTTATAAGTAACATCTATGAATAATATAACAAAACATAAGCATAACAAATCAGGGGATTCGTGTCAAGCGGATACTTTATTATACAAGGCAAAAGGTGTCTTAATAACTATTTTGACTGAATTTACTATTAATATGTAATTTAAATTCAAACATCCAATAGCGCTAGAGAAAAAACAAATTGTATTGCTTGCAAATAGATCAAAGGGTCCATCACTGTTTGTCATGGATGTAGAAATCTTTTGGGCTGCAACTTGCCCCCAATCTTGCCCCAAGTCCCTCTGAAGCTAAATCCGGCCTTGTGTGTATGCCTTCGACCCCTTGTTCATCTCCAAAATTGTCCTTCACACTGACTTAGGTAGGGTTTAAATAGGAGTAATTTTAGTAGAGGCATTAATGTATTAATTAATGTATTAATGCCCTGGGTATTTTACCAGAGGTACTTACGTATTATAGCGACTACACTCAAGAAGTGACGTTAAGTTAATCATAATGAAATATACTAAAATATGAGGAAAATACTTTAGTAACAAAATTATGGAAACTAAAGCAGAGAATTATGGAAAGCCCAGAGCGCATTATTTTAATTACCTAACCTAACCAACTCTATATAATATATATTTAATTAAAATATCCCTGCATAAAAGTTTATCTCACTTAGGCTAATCTGATTATCTCCAAGTGGACATAGAGAAACCGGTTTTAAACAGATCAAGAACAACATTATGGTCAGTGTAATACGTAAGTACCTTACCCCATAATAAACATTGGGAAATGTTTATTAGTTGGTTCAGTAGTTACGCATTGGGACACGGGAAACAAGCCCTCCTCTTGTCAAATTACAGCAAAAGATATAAGGTATTGTTACCGTTGCAGAGATATATACACGTATCAAGGTATCACCTATGCAGGGAGTATTGGATCCCCTCCCCAGAAATTTCAACTCCTCGAGTTTTGAGTCAGGTCCAACCTCATCCGAAACCGTTAGATAAAATTCATTGAATGATAGTATTCTCGGAATTTTTAAAGACAATTATCGTTGTCTAAAGTATAAATTTTCTAAGGTGTAACAGTGCTTAGTTCATGCCTACCATCGTGGGTGTGAAAAAGCTAATTGCGTAAAATTAGATTGACTTTCCTATAATGGTAATTGGATAAAATTGAATAAGTTATTGCCTGTAGTTATTCTAATCAATTCTATTAAGTACTAAGCCACGGGGCCGATTTTTGCGAATTAACTACACATTCCCAGGTTCCGAGGTTTAAATAAAATGTTATTGATGCCCTATATTTATAGTCGGCGGATGAACTCAGGTTGTCGTTTGCTACAGCAATTGCTTTGAGGGCTGAGTATCGTTATTGAGAATATTTTTATACGAAGAGATGGGATTTGTAGGCTTTTTTCTAAATAACAATGAGCAGTTAAAAAATATTCTGTAATAAAACCATAAACCCCTGGCGTATTTTTGTACATAATATGGCGTGTCAATCAATTAGAGCGCAGAAATGTTAAACGATGTTCTTGGTTAAGACTGCCTGTTTTGCCTCTTGTCTTTGACTTGGTTCTATCATAAGGCTTATCTTTATGTTTGATTAAATCTTAAAAAAAAACAAGTTTTTTCAACTGAAAGTAAGGAGCAACATTAAAACTTAAAACGAACAAAAAATATTTCGTATATGAGGGGGCTGCCCCTTCCTCAACCCTCGTCCTTTACGCTAAAGTCTTAAAGTGATTCAAAATACTTATCATTGGAATTCAGTGACCCTCGTGTTTTATGAGTTGTTCTAAAAAAATTGTGGCAAAAAGTAAACTTTGGCGTAAAGAGTTAGAGTTTAGGAAGGGGCAGCCCCCTCATGTACGAAATAATTTCTGTTTGTTTTAATTTTTAATGTTGCTCCTTATTTTCAGTTGAAAAAGCATTTTCAATTTAACTTTTGACCGTTTTTCAGATTGTCCCTCCCTCCCCTCCCCGTGTAAAATTTCCCTAGAAACTTTCCTCCTCATGAAATATTCTCTCCTCGGAGAATCGCCCCCGCAGAAAATCCCCCCCACAAAAAATAACGTGTATTTACCATAGCAAATAGCACATGTGAACAATGGGCAAATTACGTAACTTACAGCCCTTTTCCCAGGGACTAAGGGGTCATGTCATCCCCAAAGGCATATTTACTGGACCTTCAAACTATGCTTTTGGTCAATTTAAAAGGGTACAAGAACTTATGATTTGCATTCCAATGAGCCCTCTCCCGATCTTCTAGGATCATTGGTTTGATACAATCACCCCTGCGGAAAACCAAAAAAAAAATAAATAAAAAGATCCGTGATCTTTCTTCTGGACATAAATACAAATTCCGTATCTTTGTAGATGAAGCTTGAGACCTCTGCATTGGGATTCTTAGAAATGCTGAATCTGATGATGTGATTTTCGTTAAGAGTACTTGACTTTTTGGGGATCTTTTCCCCTTTTTCGAAAGTCAAACAAATTTTCTCAGGCTTCTAGCTTTTGATGGGCAACATTAAACTTAATGAATTTTATATATTTCGAATTAGCATGAACAACCAACTTTTTTGTGTACCTAAGCCTATTGTTATCAAACTTCCGTTTTTAAGAGTTTCGGTTTACTGTTGGGCCGAGTCGCCCTTTGCTTACAGGTCCTTACCATGAGCTATTTGATGAGCCACCCCTTGATGAGCCAACATTTGGTTCGACCCCCTCCCCACCGGAAAATAGTTTCCAAAGAGATATGCTGCTTACTTGTTCATGCCCTTTAGCTGTCTGCTTGCTTGTAAACAGAATGACCTGGGTTCTGGCACCTCCGTTTTGTTACCTTGAAAAGCGGCTGCATTAACGTACGCAGAGGGAGCTTTCATCCCCAAAAACTCGGACTTTTTGCACCAATTGTTCAAAAATCAAGTTCTTTTATTCTCCCTCCCCCCCCCCAAAAAAAAACTGCATATGTGCCTGAATAGCGGTGCAAGGAGGGAAAGCTCCTAAAAGTGTCATCGTTTACTTCTTCGTCTTATTCCATGGGAGATCCTTCTGGCTTTCCTTATGGAATGTGCCTGAACAGCGGTGCAAGGAGGGAAAGCTCCTAATTTAAAATTTCTTCTTATTTCATGGGAGATTCCTTCTGGCTTTACTGGAGAGGGGAGATGAGGTGTGAATAGGCGACACTACTGCAAATACCCTCTTCTATGCAGTGTCGTGGCACCTCAAGATATTGACAATACTTTTATATTGCAATCGTTCAAAGTGAACTGGGAGACTTGAGAAATAAGGTACTTTACTTAAAAAAAGCATCAACATCTAACATTGTCTTAGAGAAATCAAGTTTATATATATCGTATATTTTAGTGCTAAATACAGTAGCATCTTGCCTATATTTGGAAAGATTCTCGCTTAAAGGTTATCATGTGATAGCAGTTACCTTATGATGTACATTCCACTAAAATTTGATACATATCCTTTTAGCATGATTAAAGAATATTAGAATGAATATGGCAAGTCGAAAAAGATATAAACTACGTTGCTGCGTTCTGGACCTTAAACCGTTTCTCAACGGTGGGCTATTAAAATTTAACCTATTCTATTATGCAAATTAACAAGTCCGATTAATTGTGTTTATTTATTAAATCCAAATAACGGTAAGTCGAAGATTGTATCAATGTTTTATATTAAGACAGTAATTTCTGAAAAGAATTATTAAATTTGCAACTTTCATTCACAAAGAAAGAACTTATGAGGATTTTCTCCCTATAAACCATCTTAAGAACATGGTTCCAAATCATGTAAATCCTTAAAATTTGCTAAAATTAGTGTATTTTATTTTGTTTAATTGTATTTAATTTTATTTTTAGTGTACTCAATATTAGCGGTTGGAGAACGTATTTTCAATTATCGAACACCCCTCCCCCTTGAAAAAGTCAAATGTCACATAAGATTTTGGTTATGGGCATGTTTTCAATATAAGCTTTAATGTTTGTCTTTTATCTTGCTATTTTGGCTTTTTCTGGTTGTATTTCAAATTACATCTTTTTTAAGCCTCTTTTCATTTGAATCTTTTTTTTCTCTCTTGGAGGGTGAAGAGGGCGTTTATTGGGCGTTGAAGAGGGCGCGCTGCCCACACTCCGCTACCTGGTATATGATTTGGAATACGATTTTGAAGTGGGATTACCCTTTGTATGAATATATTGCTAAAATGTTTATCATTATCTTCTTTCTTGGGGGTTGCTGGATTTCTATTCCTTATTTGTATGTTTTATTGGGGGCTTTTTTAATATTACGTGTTCCCTTTATTTCCTCATGAATTGCAATTACGATTTGAAATTAATGTTTAAAGCTTTGTCCTTTTATAAGTTTCAAGTTTTTTATCAAGAAAGAAGATTATGATATCTACTACGTCTTAAAACCATAGACCATAGCTGATATTTGTTTCTAGAAATGATTGATTCTCCCTCTAAGAACCCGCTAGTGGGTCTATATCCACTGCAACTGGTTGTGTTTGGATTATCCATTTAAATCAAAGGCCTTATCTGATACTTATAAATAAGAAGCCACGTATATCAGCGAGGCACTCTAATTTAATAGACATTAACAGACATTTTGTGGTTTACTCTTCTTCAGGTTATAATATCTCAGATATGCCCGGTTATTCTCGGCCTAACTTTGTATTGCAGCTGAAATTATAAGACACAACAGTAAACACATAGAAAACCTCGCTTTTCGAAAGCCTAACTTTTTCTCGCTTTCAAGAAAACTAAAAGTATTGATTTGTGAATGTTGCAATGAGATGGCAAACAAGACCTGGGTCCTATTCTGTTTTTGTCAATGTCCAGTGGATGACAAACTCATGAGAATTTGTCAAGCTAGGTGAATGAAAACTTCAAAAATGGGCCTAGGTGTAACCTGGATCTATATACAAAAAACATGTTGATTTGATAAGTTTAAAATTCACAAATTTGAAATTTACCTGTGAAAAATTGTGTCTATATTCATCCAATTCATTAATTTTGTCTGGTGCTTCACCAATCCTAACACTTCAAGCACCAACTGGTGCTTCGCCAATCCTATGAATTCGATGAAATGTCTGGTTTTATTATATTGCTGCAACGTAAATATTGCTCTGTCTACTCAGCAGAATAAAAAGAAAATAATAATAATTTAAAAATGCGTGTAAAACGTGTGATCGCAGTATCTACAGCAGTAAGCATTATCCGGGTTGCAGCGGTAGCTAGCAACCTAGTAAGAGACGATCACGTCCAATGTTAAGAAATATAAAAACCCATAACTCCTAAACAAAAGAGTCAGATCAAAACAAAAAGTACACCATTAGAACCGCCTTGTCCGAAACCCCTATATAGGACTTTCTGTCCCTTGGCTTGAACAGGAAGGGAAAAATATTGGCTTGAAAATCAAGAAAACTGGCAGCTACTACAGCATTCTGCCTAAACGGCATCTTTTTTTATCTTCCACAGATATCTTGGCACTGGAACATCGTAGAGAGTTGTTCAATGGCTCATTTTAAAGGAAATTAATGGGGTTAAAACTCTTTTGTAATTAAAACAATTTAGAGAAAGGATGCAGACCCAGGAAGCACCCACTGTGCCGTCTGGTGTACATCTCAGAACGCCAAGTGTGCCGCTCAGTTCACTCACGCTTGGCGCACTTTCCGTAATGCTTGCCATACTTCTACCACGCTTGCACGTGCTATATGGTGTATGTGATTTCTAAAAATGGGTGCTCCCTTGATGCAGACTGGATTCTATTTTTAAAAGGTTGCGGTGGGGGGGGGGGGTAATCCCCAACTTTAAAAATGACTTGACACCCCTAGACAAGTTGCACAAAAATTAGCAGATAGTTCAACAATTTCAATATGCAGGATTGAAGGACCCAAAGTAGGGTTCGTGGGCCAATTCCTCTTGTAAACACACTCTACTAAAACTTCATATCTCTACAAGTATTTTTTTATTTCGATTCATAATCATTCAAGGATTGCCTAGGGATGTTTCTAGCGATTACATGTTCAATCGTTTAATACTATAAAGATCGTAATTAATGAAGATTGTAATAGTGTTTTACTTAGTCAAATTCTTGATAGAGTCAGGATACTTCCCAGAAACGTCTAACAGGCCTGTACGTGGGGGGGGGGGAATCTAATGCTCCTAGAAATGTGTATTTTAGGTCAACAGATTTATATTTAACCTAGTAACCATCGCAGCGGTCGAACATCATTACTAATTGTTTATCTTTGCCTTTTTCTACGCAAGGAAGGCAGAATCCAAAGAAACAAGGAAAATTTCCCCGAAAAACGAGATTAGGCAGGAGCAAGTTTTAGACGAAAGTACATTAAACTCGCATTGGGCACATGCGATTTTGGGTTGAGATATAAGCAGCCTTTGGGCCTCGGCAAGAGAGAATTTTGGCTGAAAACTCAGTGCAATAGACTAAATTCGTAGTGGACGAGCGAGATTAGGTAATCAGTTTTTTTTATAGATCTGACACAGGATGGAAGGGGGCCCTTAACCGATTTTAGGGACAGGCTTATCCCTTTGTGCCCAATTTTTTACTTCCTAATATTGTGCTTCCCCCCTCCAAAGCGATATTAAAAAAATGGACGAAACAGCAAATTGCATTTGCGCGAAAAAGTTAACATTTAACTTCAAAGGAAGAATGAGAAAGAAAATGAAGAAAGAAAATGTAGAGTTTACGTATATATGTTTTTTTTATGAACGCTGATTTCATTTTTGCAGTTTGGTGATTCTGAACATAGACAAGAAATATAATTATTTGAGAGGAAGAAATGGATACAAGGGCGGATCCAGGATTTTTTTTCGGGGGGTTTTTATTAATTTTTGACTCAGTTTTCGACTAATTTTACTGATTTTTACCTAAATTTTACTAATTTTCGACTCGGTCAAAAATTTCAGGGGGGGGGGGCCAACCCCGGGCCCCCCCCCCCCTGGATACGGCCTTGAATGGATATCTAAGAAATGTATCTTGAATGAGTATGTTATACTATGAATGAAGAATATAGAGGTTAATTTGCTTAATAGGACATTTATTTGCAAGCAATTATTTTGAGCTCGAGGGATTAGGTGAGCTCCCGGGGTGAACAAGGCGCCACTCGGCGTGGCTTAAGTTGTCTCCTGTAACATCTCTTTAGCTCTTTATTATGCCTCATAACTAACCAAATGAATCATAGTCAATTACTGGTAATCATACAAGCCTCGTGCATTCCTGTATCAAGATGTTATTTCGTATAACAATTAATATTCAAATGTAATATTGTTTAGTGGGCGCCGGTTACAAAGGATAGCTTTTGTGGTCGAATTAGCATTTAAGGTGCTAACTAAGAGGAATGAAATGCGAATAATGAATGTGATGAGATCAACACCTCTCGAAAATTACTCGCAATCAATAGTTCGTATCTCATTTTTAAGTTGATTGGGTTGTGTTCCTTTTTCATTCTGTTCGTGTTTTATGGTTCTTAATTATCGGTACTCTGTCAAATGCCTAGTGTGGAAAATTTTGTGGCGGTTATATTCAAATTGCTGAAATGCTACTTCTATTACACCTCTGCACATAGCCATATGTAGCTGAAGTGTTGACAAATCAAATATATATTGAGCTCCCACTTGGTGATCAATAATGTATTGAACATGGAATAAAATAGGTTTTGTTGAAAATGTTTGAAATAAGTATTAGATTGCTTTACAGATCGTTCGGTCGCTTCATTTGATTGCTTCATTTGATCGTTGTGTTGGCAGATCACTTTGTGTACGTCTTGAACCAAAGTTGGCAGGTTTTCTTGAATTATACTAGCCTTAATGATAAAAATGTTTCGCTTGATTTTGCAAATTTGGGATTTTTCTGACTAATTTTAAGCGACCTAGTTTGGTTCCAATATGGCTTATTCTTATACATTTCATTATCTAGGTGAATTTATACTGCCCTAATTGCCTGAAACTAGCCCTACGTGGCATCACTGTCTGGGACACCAAATCAGGGCATGTGGGTAAAGTTGTGTTTACACCTTTACTATATATAGGCTACCATCACCATCAGTGACAAACACAATATACAGGATAAAAAAAAATGAAGAATTGTGTTTATTATTAAAGGTCATTTTTACCCGTTGATGTGATAAACAAATAAAAGTAAATGCAATATAAATTGACTAATATAAATTGAGAAACCAGAAGCCCCATCTGCCCCGAAGCCCCGTAATCCCACTTGTCGTCGGATCAGAATCGTAAGATCAAATTTTTTATCCAAGCGGTCAAGAGTAAAAAAATGGTACTTTCCCATTATATGGGCACTTCTAAAAAGTCAAGTTTGGTTAATGCTAATGAAATAAAATAAATAGGATGAATACATAATACGTAACCTAACCTAGGTATCTCCCCCTCCCTAAACCCCAAAAAACAACAGTTTAAATATCGTATACGCATTGAAAACCACGCTATGGATTGCATTACTCTGAAGCCGTCTCTTGAAATATGAGAACCCACCAGTTTCGCAAGCTGAACAATGGAAATGTACATACTTGTATATTACAAGGATTTTGTTTATATATAATCTATGCAATATAATACCTATCTAATCTAGCGTAAATTATCAACCTTCCAAATCCCTCTTTGATATTTCAAAGTAAGTAGAAGAGCTAGATGAATAAAAATTTCATGAATCAGCTGCTACTACTAATACTACCACTACTAACAACTCACTGCAGCACCAAGCCGACTGAGGTCAACACAGCTGCGCACGCTCCTCCTCCGTTTCAATCTATTCAAAGCCTCCATCTTAACACCGTCTCGAGAATTCCCAACTTTCCTTAAATCCTTCCTTACGTCCTCCTCCCACCCCATTCGGGGACGACCCATTTTTCATTTGGCCCTAGATGGTTGGCCTAAAAGGACGATCATTGGCATTGGCAATTTGTCATCTTTCGTCCGTTCATCCACAGAACATGCCCTAGCTATCTAAACTTTTCTCTCATTATATTTCTAGAAAACGGAATAGAACCGCATTTTTCGTAGAGCATACTGTTTGAAATACGCTCAATCAGACGGGTGCCCAAAACAGTCCGTACACAATTCTCTGGAAAATACCTAATAGATTCTCCTTCTTCTTTCAGAGCGCCCACATTTCATAACTATACTTGGCCACTGTCATCATTATAGCTTCCAATATTCTAATCTTGATTCGCAGAATCTTCTTATTCTTCCAAACTTTTCAACTCTGAAAAAACACCCTGGTTCTTGGCTATATACTAAGTCAGCTAAAATACTGAAAATGTCTGGAAATTTGATGTGCCAAGACCAGGCATTTTCATAAAAATTTTGAAGGGAAGTTTGTCCGGAAAATGATTATATATCCTATAATATAAGGTATTTATTCAGATAATAAATCTATGGTTAATGCCCTTTGCCCCCTCGCGAATATTTAGGTACATGATAAACTTAATCGGCATCAAGGAGGAGCTAAAAAATTACCTTGCTATAATAAATAGAGAATAAAAAAAATTAAAGAAATAACAACACCACAGGAGATCTAGCTATAAATTTCTGTTGCGTTCACGAGGCCAATTTTCAAGTTAATTAGAGTTAACAACTCTTTGAGATCAAAATAAATAATGACTTGCAGTACGAGTGCCTAACTAAAGAGCGTAAGAGCAGCGCTAATAGCCTGAAATTTTATATCTGTTTACGACATTTCTTAGACGCCTGTTTCTTCATTAGTAAGCCAAACGTGAAACTGAAGTTATATGACTCCTGTATTAATTTTTCTAGTAATTTTAGCTTGTTTCGCTTTGAGTATCTGGCTAATTAACTACAGCTACGCTTTTAGAAGCACGTTCTTGATTCGTGCTATTTTTCCCTTGGACGATTTTCTGTCTTTCTATTTATCTTTTGCGGTTCACGACATGCGTGCAGCCGTGGGGGTAATTTTGGTAGATAATAACTTGCAACAGTAACAACAAAATTCCTACTCTATATTACCAAAGTCTTTATTTGATTTTATTTCTGATTTCAGCACAAGTGAAGGCCATTCCCCTACCCTTAATGGCTGGATACGGCCCTAGGCGTTTGTGGTTCTGTTTTTTTTCTGTTTTTTTTTTTTTTTTTTTTTTTGCTTTCAAAATTGCCTTACTATCTAGCTGTTGATGTTATACTTTCTCCTTTCAAATTTAAACCATGTAACATACCGACTTTTCAATTACCATTTCCAAAGTGTCCCAAAAATGGGTTTTCTGGCCGTAAAACGGTCAAACTTGTCGTAAATCGGTCTTACGGCCGTCGTAAGACGGTCGTACTGGCCGTATTTAAAAGTGGTTCTAATGCTTCAAATCAAAGTTGACCACGATGTTGATGATAAATTTTCCTAACTACTGGCCGTAAAAAAGGTCCTACTGTCCGTATTTAAAAGTAGTTGTAAGTCTTCAAATCAAAGTTGAACAAGATGTTGATGATAAATTTTTAGTTTTCCACTGTCCTGTAACATACCAGCTTTTGAATTACCATTTTCAAAGTGTCCCAAAAATGAGTTTACTGGCCGTAAACCGGTCAAACTTGTCGTAAATCGGTCGCACTAGCCCTAAAACGGTCGTGCTGGCCGTAAAACGGTCGTACTGGCCGTATTTATAAGTGATTCTAGTTCGTCAATTTAAATTTGACTGCGATGTTGATGATGAATTTTCTGTTTTCCGCTGTCCTGTAACATTTAAGTTGCGTAACATACCGGTTTTGAATTACCACTGCCAAAGTGTCCCAAAAACTGGTTTACTGGCCATAAACTGGACGAACAAGTCGTAATTTGGCCGTATTTAAAAGTGGTTCAAAGCCGTCAAACTAAAAATTTTGAAAACTAAATTCTTCTATAGATCGTGAGACGTTTCGGGGACCAGCCTCAGAACCCAGTGTATGCTCGTTCGAAGTATTCACCTCATTTTGACTTTTTTTTTTAGTTCTGACAAAACTTAAGTGAAAAAATTAAGTTTTAGGTTTGATTGAAAGTATTTTTCTGCCTAAATAATAAAATCAATAAATTATAAATCAATAAATAAAACTGCAATTTGGAAAGGAAAGGAGTCTTTTTCTTCATTTTTTAGAGCAAATGGGTATTTAAAAACATAACTTTATATTTGTCCCATATTAGGTAATTCTGCAAAACTTATTTTGAAACATCCCCTCAGAAATCCTATACAAAATAATACCCTGAAACTTTTTCTGAGAATTTCCCTAAAATTATTTCTTGCACCCCCTAGTAATACTTTGTGTGGAATTGTAAACACTGTTTCTGGGACTTGAGATTGCTCGTTNTTGTGTGGAATTGTAAACACTGTTTCTGGGACTTGAGATTGCTCGTTTATCAGGCTGAATAAGAATTTTTGAATAAACTGAATAAATATTTTGAGTTCTTTTTACCTTTTTAATAGTTATGCCATTGTTCACTTCGTCTGAATTGGGTTATATCCTATTGACAAATAACATTAAACAAGATATTGAATTTATATTATCTTCCATAAAAATAAATTTAAAAGCTTTTCCCAAATTTACACATGAATCCCCATGTTGACCATGATGATTTTTTGCTCATTTTCTTTAATCCAATTTTTTTTAGTTCAACTGTCAATTTCATTCGATAATTTTTGTGCGAGCTTAGTACGCATGTGCAGGGACGTACGCAGGGGGGGGGGCCCCGGGGCCCCCCCCCCCCAAATCCCGGTATTTTTTTTTTTTCCCTATTTTTTTTTTTTTTCTCACAGAATGATTTGTTTGAATCCCCCCCCCCCCAAAAAAAAAACAACTGCCCCCCCCCCCCGAAAGAAATTCCTGCGTACGTGCCTGCGCATGTGGGACTAAGCCCCTTCGCTTTAAAATCTCACGGTTTTTACAATTTTCCATATTTTCCTATTATTGTTAGGTAATTGCCCTCTTTTTTGCTATTTAACTAGTTTTGGCCTCGAAACTGCGCACTCGGGAAATCAATTTCCCGATCACACGGTTTTCAGTTCCCCCTAAAAGCTTCCCGATTTTGACATGTTTCCATGGCTTCCTCTGTTTTATTGTAATTTACCTGTTTTTTGCTGTTTGACAAATTTGGGTTTCACAATTATGCGCTTAGGAAACAAATTACCTCACGCGTGCTTTTTATTAAAATAGAAATGTTTCAAATAAAAATGTCTATATATCGTCCAATAATTTTCATCCAACTTCACGCATGTGTTATTGTTTAATATCTTATTATTTTTTTAGCTTTTTTTATGTTAATTTTTATTTTGATTAGAAACTCTTCCCCCAAAATCCCACAATTCAAATATTATTTTCTATGTGTTGCAATAAATTTTGGTTCAATTCATGCATATTGAATTCTTTGAATGATAGTTTCATTTTAGAAAACGAGGAACAATCCGTTTATTTTTTTCTAAGAAATTAATTCTCTCTCAATTTCAAAAATGTTGCTTTTAAGTCTATCGCATATTTTGGCAACTTCTCACAGTGTTTCCTTAGCATCCACACGGGTTTCAGTTCCCCCAAAAATAGAGTTCCCAGAGCTACGTATTTTTGGCAGGAAAACATGTTCCATTTTTGGACTCGTTCCTGGCATCCTTTCCTAAAGGAAATATTTAGACACTATGCATATTTGAAAGACATGCAAACTAGCCTGTAAGGCCTCCCAATAATAGCAGATAGCGACACGTCGGTTGTGGAGGAAATGGTTAATATACTTATATAAGTGGTAAGTCTCTGTAACCCTGGTGAGAGTTTATGGGAAACCTGTCTATTTTGATAAATAAAAGCATCAAAGGTTTACAACAAGCCTGATTAGACCAGTAGGTGGAATATCGTATTCCGAACCTTGGGGGTTGAGGGTTTGATTTCGGCGTTGGGCTTTTTTCCGTCTGTAAGAAGCGAAGTATTTCGAATATATTCCTTTTTTAGTAAAATTTGTATAATAAACAATCAATATCCTGGCTGAGCATTAGGGACAACCTAGTAAAGAGCGAACCCTAGCCCACAGAAATCGGGAATTTGAAAATGTGGTTTGAAAAATGGAGAAGAAGAAAACAAAACTGTCAAGTGAGGAAGAATTGCCATTTGAACCTATCTCGGGAATGGTCGCCTAACTACTATTCCAATTCATCTTTATAAGTTTGTTGCGAAAATAAATCTCATGGAAATTCCGGAAAATTAGGGCTAATATTGAAAAATAATCAGACAGTTCGTGGTAACGAACTGTAAGTAAGGAGCGACCCGGCTCAATGGTAACCGAAACTCTAAAAAACGGGATTTTGATACCAATAGATACATCAAAAGAATCAGA
>JAQQPU010000373.1:0-19631 GCA_029168905.1 Artemia sp. Kazakhstan ARC1039
GGCTGTGAGGAGGTTGTCATCCTCAAAGACCTAATTTCCAGAACTTAAAACTACGTTGAACAAAATGGCTATCTCGAAATTTTGATTGGATGTGTTCGGGGGAAGGATGGGCGTGGGGAGGGGGCTAGTTGCCCTCCAATCACTTTCGACTATTAAAAATGGCACTAGCCCTTTGAATTTCCAATCGAATGAGCCTGTTTTGAAGTTTCTACGACAATGCCTTCTATAAAAAACCTTATATGCCCCCAGGGCATAACTTAAAACCCTTGCCCAGAGGGTTGTGGGAGAGTGTCCTCCTCAAAAACATATTTTCTATCTGGAAATCAACTACGCTGAACAAAATGGCTATCTCAAAATTTTAACTGGATGTGTTTGGGGGAATGATAGCTTGTCACATTTACCTGCAATATAAACGCTACAATCCTACATAAATAAAGCTACAATCCAGGAGCCAAGGTAATACAAATTAAGATATAGAGATGAAAAAATTAAATGATACAAATTGAAAATAAGGAGTCATGAAAAGAATGGCATTTTTTTTTTTTTTTGATTTGCTATGAAGGCTACACTATCAGTTGGTATCCACCAAAATTATCTAGACTTGCTCTGAAGTCCTTGTGATGGTTTACTACATACTTTTGGTGTCTCATCTCTATTTTTACTTTTTTATTTAAAATTTTAGCATTCTACACTACAGATTAGAAAACTCCTCCTCCCTTGGATCATGGCCTGTTGCAGTCCTCTACCGATCCATCAACATGCCCTTTGAAATCCTTGTAAAAATTCATTGAAATGAATTTTTTCTAATTTCCAATTCTATATATATCTAAAATGTTAATCATCTTTCCTTTCCGCTTTTAGACACGGCCCACTTCAATCCTCCTCCAATCCACCATCATCCAATTGCCACAACAACTTCAATATTGCTCTACCACCAACAACCTTTCCCTATAGACCCCCACGCTTTTGATCTTCTCCTGTTAGAGCTATTTGCCAAGTTTAAACCCAATCAGTCCATGCGCTTAGGAGTGTTAAGCAGACAGACAACGGATTATAGTGTATACTATAATTAAATTACCAATTTTTCAAAAATTTGATTCAAAATCACCACCTAAGACCCCGGCCCGCTCCAATCCTTTTCGTATCCCTCAACAACCAATTACCGGCACATCGATGGACTTTAATGCCACTCTTCCACCAACTACCCTCAGACCTTACACCTAAGCTTTACCCAAACGAAACAACAGACCGATAACTAGAATCAAGATGCAAATCTTAAGGAGCAAAGCGAGCTGAGGGAAGCAAAGAAAAAGGCCACAAATAAGACTATTTCGATCAGACTATTTTGTCCAGTGAGATAACCAGCCAGCGAAATGTTAAATTCCACCTGGTTGGCTCTTCTGTCTGAAATTATAGCCAGTACAAAAGAATTAAGGTTTTTGAATCGAAAGATTTTTTTCAAGTATTGCCTTTGTTTCTCTGTGTTCAAAAATTTCCCTTGAATATAAATGACTAGAACACAAACAATGGTATATACGCTACTGCAGCTAGGAGCTTTATTTCAAGAGCTGTAAAATAATGTTATTAAAATTAGATATAAGCTTATTTTTAGTAAACTTATTACATTACCTTCGTTTTATGAAGAACATAGACCATAAAATATTTTTTTAATTTTTTTTTTCCATTGTTTACTAGGCTAACTAAGATGACCACTAAATGTCCAACTACAAAGTTGTTTCACTGTTTGGATGATATATTACCGCCAATTTTCTTTCTACGGCAATGTAGTAAACATCTATACAAAGAGAAAAGAGGGAGAAAAGAAAGAGATAAAGTAAGAGAAGACAAATCAACTTACACCAAAGAAAGGGAAACGACACTCATAATATAAGAAAGATGGTAAAAACAGATAAATTAGGTAAGAGCAGATAAAAGACAGATGGTAACGCTGATGCAAAGGTGATAACGCAAGAAAAATGTAGAACAAATATACAAAAAAATGTTCTATGCTTTGGAGTTTTTTATTCTTACGACATCCTTAGCCAATGCGGTATTAGAACTTATCTATGGAAAAACAATCTACCAAAGACAATCTTCACTGAATTTTTCTTTTAGATTAGGTAGATTTATTCATATACAGTAAACGAACGATAATAAACAAAAAACAATAAAGGCACATACATCAACATGTACAAAATAATCTCTCCAGTCTCTAAGGTCAGGAATGAAAGGAAAATAAAAACTGAAAAAAAACAGGAAACACACACACTCATGCCAAAAAGGAAAATGACAAGCAGCCCCCCTCCACTCACTGCCCGACGAAAACCAAAGAAGACCGAAGTATCATGCGTAATTAAAATGCAACACAAATTCCAACTTGGCCCAGAGACATCAACCGCACACGGGAACTAAAAAAGAAAACGAAAAAAAAAATACTCCACTTGCGGACCAGAAGTCTCTTTTCGCAGACAACACTGGTTCAAAAAATAAAGTTCACCTAACCGTTCAACTTACCAGTCTACTAAATAAAATGGGTCTTTGGTTTCACAATTTTCAGAGCTTTCCATTTAGAGCTCAAGACAAATACGGCAAGCAATGGATATCTTCTCCCTATAAAAAAAAAACAACAAAAAAAAAAACAAAAAAAAATGGATATAAACAATAGTAGCCTAGTGAGGGATATAATATAAATGACCTCAGAAATCAGCGGGTCTAAATTGGTACGTATGCATTTCAGACAACCGTTTCTCCATTTTCTAGGGAGATATCTGTCAATATTTAGCACCACCCCTTCATGGACTTAGGTATGTTAATTAGCCTTCAACTAACAACTTATATACACCCAAATTCTCCCAAACAGAATTTTTATTTTTCCTATTTTCTATAAAGTTTTAAGTTGCTAATTTAGTTGCTTTAATGAGCATCTTTGTTTCCCTGTTTTGCGGGACCTCGGGCGTGGAATTCTCTATGACAGGGCATAAGACTAGCAGAAAATGATAACCAGTTCAAGAGTAGGTTGAAACGTCACCTTCTGGAAAGCTAATAATGCATAAGATTATTATTTTTTCTTTTTTACAAGTGAATTTTTGAATATGTAATTGACTGTAATGTTGGAAAAAAACGTCATAAACTACCCAATGGTTTCCCTTATAGTTGTTGAAAGACGTACGATTTGTAAAAATACGATTTGTAAAAGTTGTTGAAAGACGTATTTTGTAAGTTATTTATATTATTTGTATCAACAAAGCCAGCCTTGCTATGCTGAGAAATCTCTCAGCATATATCAACAAAGCCAGCCTTGCTATGCAGAGAAATGTTGAGTCCACTATTTTGAAGTTGGAACATTTTTGTGGTGTTTTTCCTCGTTTTTCAGTGAGTTGCTCGCAATGTTTTCTATTTTAGTTTCTATTTTGTATTTCTTAAACCCACTTTTACTTGTATAATATAATGGGCTATCAATGAGTTACTATTATTATGTGTAACAGAATATTTTTATTTTAACGTTAAACGTTGAAAATTATAACAGAACTTCAGGGAAATAACTTCTTTGCCGTTGCTACATAATTTAGTTCATACATCTGCGATTGAAGATTACTAAAAACAATGCGAGTTTTATGAGTATCCGACCCACTTCATTTAGATGCCTTTTTCCTCCGAAATTCAAACCAATGACGGAATCAGAGAGTTAATTAAGCACACTGTAATGTGTTTTTTTTTTTACGTGTTTTGCAGTCTATAGCATTTTGACGTTATTTGGGCCAAAATGCATGGTTTACAGCATAAAATGGCACTTTCCTGTGGCGTGTCCTTTGCCTTACTTAAAAAGAGCATTACTTATTTTAATTTCTGTTCAAATCAGTCCTCTCTTGATATCCTAAATTCAATGACCACTGGATCAGTGCGATAGCCCCTGGAAAAAATAAAGCAGAAAAAAAGGAGACATGGAAGCTACCCAAGCAAAAGTGTGATTTTCGTTGTTGTTCAAGGTGGGGGATTTTAAACCTCTAGTCAGAGGTTTGGGTAATGGAAATTTCAATGGCGAATTTTTATTCAGCATTTAGGCTAGAAGACATGACAGGATGCGGAATTCTGGGGTAATTTTTAATTTACTCGTTATTAAGTTATCAGAATTCGGTGAACCCAATATTGTAGCTGAAAGCAAGGACGCAGCTAAGGGAGGGGGAACTCCCCCAAGTTACAAGGTGTCGACGCGCAGCGCCGACATTTTGATTTCGTCAGAATTCAGCATCATATCATTTCTTAAACGGTAACTAAAATACCAATAGACATAACACAGTAAAGCACTCTCACTAATTCATTACTGTTTTTACGGAACTATTATCAGGAATCATAAACAAAAAGTCATTGTAATTAGATAATGTTTCACATAGGCTCATACTAATAGGAAAATTCTGACGAAATTTTCAAGTTGCTTGTGATTTCATTATCGGAATTCGGTGAACCCAATTTTGTAGCTGAAAGCAGGGACGCAGCTAAGGGTGGGGGGTTCCCGCCAAGTTTCAAGGTGTCAACGCACAGCGCCGATATCTTGATTTCGCCAGAATTCACCATCATGTCATTTCTTAAACAGTAACTAATATACCCGTAGACATAACACACTAAAGCACTCTCAGTAATTTATTACTATTTTTTTACTGAACTATTATCAGGAATCACAAAAAAGTCATTTCAATTTGATTAAAATGTTTCACATAGGCTCATACTACTAGAAAATTTCTGACGAAATTTTCAAGTTGCTTATGATTAAGTTATCAGAATTCGGTGAGCCCGATTTTGTAGCTGAAAGCAGGGACGCAGCTAAGGGAGGGGGGACTCTCCCCAAGTTCCAACGTGTCGGTGCACTGTGCCGTCAGCCTACCAGTTTCATTCATTTACCTTGGAAATTTAGCTTACGTGTCCGCATTAAATAAATAAAAGTTCAAATAGGGATAAAACCCTTTTAATAGACAGTGATGATGATAACAGTGATAGAAATTCACAAAAATACCAGATATTTCGGTCACATATACAGTGACCGTCATCACTTTACTACTGAGGACGGTCACTGTATATGTGACCGAAATATCTGGTATTTTTGTGAATTTCTATCACTGTTATCATCATCACCGTCTATTAAAAGGATTTCATCTCTATTTGAACTTTTATTTATCGTCATGGAAAGGCAGTATGGTCTCCGAAATTATCTGTGTCCGCATTTGTTGGCACACTGGACGATTTTGTCAGCACATACTTTATATCCCCCCCCCTCCAAACTCTAAACCCTAGCTGCAACCCTGGCTGAAAGTTAGTTTCCTCAGTGGTTCTATTCTGTTATTTTAACAATGTTTTTAGTTAAGAATGTTTTGGAAAGTTTATTTATCTGGGTTGCAGCGGTAGCTAGCAACCTAGTAAGAGACCATCACGTCCAATGTTAAGAAATACAATAACCCATAACTCCTAAAAATAGAATCAGATCAGAATTAAAAATTAAAGGATTAGAACCGCCTTGTCTGAAACCCATATATAGAATACTTTCTGTCCCTTGGCTTGAACAACAAGGGAAATATATTAGCTTGAAAATCAAGAATAGTGGCTATTACAGCATTCTGCCTAAACGGCATCTTTTTATTCTTTTTTTCTTCCACACATAGCTTGGCACTGGAACACCGTAGAGAGTTGTTCAATGGCTCATTTTAAAGGAAATTAATGGGATTTCTTGATTATAGTTTGGGCTGTTATAATTTGAGCCCTCTGAAGCATGACTCTTAGTGTTTTGGTTGAAATTGGTTTTCAAAATAATATTTTACTATTACAACTAATTTAGATAACAGTTGTCATTCGGGAATCATCTAAAAATGGCTATTTTTTCTAACTTCCCAGTTTCTGTCAAAACACGTTTTTTAGTTTTTGGTTGTTGGACCTTTATTAGGTTGCAGCTGCCACTGGAAGTATGATCTATCATGACAAGTGTTACAATGTTACCAGGGGTTCTAATTCCAACAAAGGTGACTGGAACTTCTGATAATTAACTAACAACATATTTTCTACCATATCAATAATGCATAGATCTGTTGTTGCATCAGATATTTCTGATCATTTTCTGGTGCATGTGATGTTTATAGTGCTCTGTTGTGGTAACCTGTCCAATTAAGCAGAAAATTTAATATAAAATAAAATATTTATAACGCAAAATACAAATACGAATTGCTAAGTTTCGAAATACCACTTTTTACTAAGATAAGAGAAAACATCCTTAGTCTAGGCTTTGAAAGGAAATTGACTAATAACTGCTTTCCTGTTATGTACGTCAATTGGCCAGATTTGATGTGGTTCATTTTTAGTGTAAAACGTACGATTTTTGGGACTGAGGTGGGGCTAATCTATTTGTCGGGTTGACCTCTGTCCGTTTATTTTTTGGGAATACAATGGAATCTTATTGTATTGTACCTTATCATAGTATTATTATAATTGTTGCTTCTCTGGGACAACTAGTCCCCGTGACTTATATTTAGCCACAACTTGTATAGTGTGCACTTTACTGAAAAAAATATAAATGTTTTTACTTTTATAATTTTAATAAATCAAATAATACTAACATTTTGATTACTAAATATCAGTATATGTATATTAAACTGACAATGCACATTCATTTGTATTTTTTCAGCAAAAGTGCAAATTTTGTTCTGGCCTTGGGAAGGCATAGGGGTTTTGAACCCAACTTATGTTAGTTTCTGCTCGTTTTGAGTTTGACTCGGTTAATTATTGTAATTTCTGTTCGTTTTGGGTTTCATTTACTTATCGATGCTGATTTGTGGTAGTTTCACGTTTGGTAGACTATTTGATTTTATTTTTGCTCATTTTTGGTTTAATGGAGTTCTTTACTTTTCTTTGAAAAACTTATTTTGTGGAATTTTTTTTTTAATGAATTTCTGTTCGTTTTATATTGCCATAGTCTTTTCAGGGAAAAAGAAAATAATGCTTTAAATCTTTTCTTTTTTTTAGACTTTATAGTTTGGCCTGCTATTTGTATGCTGGAGAAAAATTTTTAATAACATATACCCTTTTCAAAATCTGGACACAAATAGTAGTTTTTAATTTAGTTTCATACCTCCTCTAGTTGACCTGAAATGGAAAACTTGATACCATTCGCAAAAAAATCTGTTTACTTTCTTTGATAGCTTGGATACACTTACGCTATTTTGATTTGGTTAAAGTTTAAGAGCAGAAGTAGCCCCGAAAGTCTGAACATCATACCCTCAGTCGTACTTGGGATACCGCTAAGATGCCTTATTGGGAAGTAGCATTAACACAGTGCATTTTGATTTAATCTTAAGGCAACATTTAGTTTTTAAACCTAATGGGCAAATGGGAGGGTGGGAGTGGAAGGGGAATAAGTTGCCCTCCAACCACTTTTGACTATTAAAAAGGGCATCAGCCCTTTCTTTTTTCAATCGAATGTGCTCTTTTCGAAGTTCCCACGGCAACTCCCTCGTTACGAAGTGCCCGGGTCTAAACAACAACAACAACAAAAAACAATACATTATACCCACATCGATCTTTACTATAAAAATATCAAGCCTTCTAATCACTTTCAACTATTAAAAAGGGCACTATGCCTTTCGATTTCCAATCGAATGAGCCCTTTTTGAAACAACAACGCTTTCTATAAACACCTTATATGCCCCCAGGGCATAAATTACAACCCTTACCCTAAGGGCTGTTAGGGTGGTTGTCATCCTCTAAGACCTAATTTCCAGAACTTTCGACTACGTTAAACAAAATGGCTATCTCAAAATTTTGATTGGATATGTTTGGGGAAATGGTGGGCATAAGAGGGGCGGTAGTCGCTCTCCAATCACTTTCAACTATTAAACATGGCACTAGCCCTTTCAATTTCCAATCAAATGAGCCCTTTTGAAGTTTCCACGACAACACTTTCAATAAAAATCTTATACGCCCCCTGGGCATAACTTAAAACCCTTGCCCTGAGGGCTGTGGGGGGTGTCATTCTCAAGGACATAATTTCCAGAACTTTCTGCTACGTTGAACAAAATGGCTATCTGAAAATTTTGATTGTATGTGTTCGGAGGAATGGTGGGCGTGAGAAGGGGGTTAGTTACCCTCTAATCACTTTCGACTATTAAAAAGGGCACTAGCCCTCTCAATTTCCAATTGAATGAGCCCCTTTTGAAGTTTTACGACAACTCTATCTATAAAAACCTTATATGCCCCCAGGACATAACTTACAACCTTTGCCCTTGGGGCTCTGGGGGGTTTGTCATCCCTAAATACATAATTTCCAGAACTTTCAACTACGTTGAACAAAATAGCTATCTCTAAACTTAATTTGAATGTTTTTGGGGAAATGGTAAGCGTGAGAGGGGGGTTGGTTAATTACTCTCCACTCATTTTCGACTATTAAAAAGAGCAATTTCTATTTCCAATCAAATGAGCCCTTTTTTAAATTTCTACAACAACTTTCTATATAAACTTTATATGCCCTCAGGGCTTAACTTACAACCCTTGCACTGAGGGCTCAGAGGGGGTTATCATCCCAAAAGACATAATTTCAAGAACTTTCAACTACGTTGAACTAACTGGATATCTCAAAATTTTGATCGGATGTTTTTGGGAAAATGGTGGGCGTCAGAGGGACGTTAGTCGCTCTCCAATCAACTTTTAAAAAAGGCACTAGTCCTTTCAATTTCCAATTGAATGGGCCCTTTTGAAGTTTCTACAACAACGCTTTCAATAAAAACCTTATATGCCCCCAGGGTATTACTTACAACCCTTGCTCTGAGGGCTGTGGGGGGGGGAGGGGTTTTCATCCTTAAAGACCTAATCTCCAGAATTTTCAACTACGTTGAACAAAATAGCTATCTAAAAATTTTGATTGGATGTGCTTTGGGAAAAGCTGGGCGTAAGAGGGGGGTCAATTACTCTCCACTCACTTTCGACTATTAAAAAGGGCAATTTCAATTTCCAAACAAATGAGCCCTTTTTGAAACTTTACAACAACCTTCTATATAAACCTTATATACTCCCAGGGCATAACTTACAACCCTTGCACTGAGGACTCTGAGGAGGTTATCATCGTAAGCAACCTAATTTCCAGAACTTTCGACTACGTTGAACAAAATGGATACCTCGAAATTTTGATTGGATTTGTTTTGGGAAAGGGTGGGCGTGAGAGGGGGGTTAGTTGCCCTTCAATCACTTTTGGCTATTAAAAGGGCTCTACCCTTTCAATTTTCAATTGAATGAGCCCTTTTTGATGTTTTTACAACATCGCTTTCTATAAAAACATTACATGCTCCTAGGGCATAACTTACAACCCTTGCCCTGAGGGTTGTGGGGGGGGGATGGGTTGTCATCCTTAAAGACCTAATTCCAAAATTTTCAACTACGTTGAACAAAATGGCTATCTAAAAATTTTGATTGGATGTGGCTATCACAAAATGGCTATCTCAAAATTTTGATTGGATATTTTTGGGAAAATGGTGGGCGTGGAAGGGGTGTTAGTTGCCTTCCAATCACTTTCGGCTATTAAAAAGGACACTAGCCATTTCAATGTCCAATCGAACGAGCCCTTTTTGAAGTTTCTACGAAAACGCGTTCTATAAAAACCTTATATGCCCTCAAGGCATAACTTACAACCCTTGCCCTGAGGGCTGTGGGGGAGTGTCCTAGTCAAAAACATAATTTCTATCTGGAAATCAACTTACGCTGAACAAAATGGCTGTCTCAAAATTTTGATTGAATGTGTTTGGGGAAATGGTGGGCGTGGAAGGGGTGTTAGTTGCCCTTTTTCACGTTTCTACGAAATAGGTTTCAATAAAAACTTATATGCCCCCAGGGCATAACTTAAAAAACTTGCCCTGAAGCCTGTGAGGGGAGTGTCCTTCTCAAAGGTATAATTTCCTGAACTTTAAACTGCGTGGAACAAAATGGCTATCTCAAAATTTTCATTGGATGTGTTTGGGGAAATGGTGGGCGTGGAAGGGGTGTTAGTTGCCTTCTAATCACCTTCGACTATTTAAAAGGACACTAGCCATTTCAATTTCTAATCGAATGAGCCCTTTTTGAAGTTTCTACGACAACGCGTTCAATAAGAACCTTATATGCCCCCAGGGCATAACTTAAAACCCTTGCTCTGAGGGTTGTCATCCTCAAAGACCTAATTTACAGACCTTAAAACTACTTGAATAAAATGGCTATCTTAAAATTTTGATTGGATGTGTTTGGGGAAATGTGGGCGTGAGAGGGGGGTTAGTTGCCCTCCAATCACTTTTGACTATTAAAAAGGGCACTAGCCCTTTGAATTTCCAATCGAATGATCTATTCTTTGAAGTTGCTGCGACAACGCCTTCTATAAAAACCTATGCTCCCAGGGCATAACTTACAACCCTTGCCCTGAGGGTTGTGGGGGGGATGGGTTGTCATCCTTAAAGACCTAATTTCCAAAACTTTCAACTACATTGAATAAAATGGTTATCTAAAAATTTTGATTGGATGTGTTTGGGGAAAAGGTGGGCGTGAGAGGGGGGTTAGTTGCCCACAAATCACTTTCGACTATTAAAAAGGGCACTAGCCCTTTGAATTTCCAATCGAATGAGCCCTTTTTCAAGTTTCTACGATAAAGATTTCAATAAAAACCTTATATGACCCCAGGGTATAACTTATAACCCTTGCCCTGACGACAATGGGGGGGGGGAGTGTCCTGCTCAAATGTATAATTTCCTGAACTTTAAACTGCGTGGAACAAAATGGCTATCTCAAAATTTTGATCGGATATGTTTGGGGAAATGGTGGGCGTGGAAGGGGTGTTAGTTGCCTTCCAATCACTTTCGACTATTAAAAAGGACACTAGCCATTTCAATGTCCAATCGAATGAGCCTTTTTTGAAGTTTCTTCGAAAACACGTTCTATAAAAACCTTATATGCCCCCAGGGCATAACTTACAACCCTTGCCATGAAGGCTGTGGGGGAGTGTCCTCTTCAAAAACATAAATTCTATCTGGAAATCAACAACGCTGAACAAAATGGCTATCTAAAAATTGGATGTGTTTGGGGGAAATGTCGGCGAGAGAGGGGGGTTAGTTGCCCTCAAATCACTTTCGACTATTAAAATGGCCACTAGACCTTTGAATTTCCAATCGAATGAGCCCTTTTTCAAGTTTCTACGACAAAGATTTCAATGAAAACTGATATGCACCCAGGGCATAACTTATAACCCTTGCCCTGAAGACTGTGAGGGGAGTGTCCTGCTCAAAGGTATAACTTCCTGAACTTTAAATTGCGTGGAAAAAAATGGCTCTCAAAATTTTGATTGGATGTGTTTGGGGAAATGGTGGGCGTGGAAGGGGTGTTAGTTGCCTTCCAATCATCTTCGACTATTAAAAAGGACACTAGCCATTTCATTTCTAATCGAATGAGCCCTTTTTGAAGTTTCTACGACAACGCGTTCTATAAAAACCTTATATGCCCCAGGGCATAACTTACAACCCTTGCCCTAAGGGCTGTGAGGGGGTTGTCATCCTCAAAGACCTAATTTACAGACCTTAAAACTACGTTGAATAAAATGGCTATCTCAAAATTTTGATTGGATGTGTTTCGAGAAAAGGTGGGCGTGAGAGGAGGGTTAGTTGCCCCCCAATCACTTTCGACGATTAAAAAGGGTAGTAGCCCTTTGAATTTCCAATCGAATGAGTTTTTTTGAAGATTCTACAACAATGGCATCTATAAAAACCTTATATGCCCCCAGGGCATAACTTACAACCCTTGCCCTGAAGGCTGTGGGGGAGTGTCCTCCTCAAAAACATAATTTCTATGTGGAAATCAACTACGCTGAACAAAATGGCTATCTCAAAATTTTTATTGGATGTGTTTCGGGAAATTGTGGGCGTGGAAGGGGTGTTAGTTGCCTTCCGATCACTTTCGACTATTAAAAAGGGCAAAAGCCACTCCAATTTCCAATTGAATAGGCCCTTTTCGAAGTTTCTACGACAACTTCTTTGATTAGAAGTACCCTGCTCTAAAGGAAAAAAATAATAAATAATACATTGTGCCAACATCGTTCTTATATGCCCTCAGGGTATAACTTAAAACCCTTGCCCCGAGGGTTGTGGAGGAGTGTCCTCCTCAAAACATATTTTCTATCTGGAAATCAACTACGCTGAACAAAATGGCTATCTCAAAACTTTGATTTGATGTGTTTGGGGAATGATGGGCGGGGGGGCTAGTTGCCCTCCAATCACTTTCGGCTATTAAAAAGGGCACTAGCCTCTCCAATTTCCAATCGAATGAGCCCTTTTCGAAGTTTCTACGACAACTCCTTCGATACGAAGTGCCCGGGTATGGAAACAAAAAAAAATAGAAATAAATAAAAAAAATAATACATTGTGCCAAGATCGTTCTTTACTTAGGCAGCATGCTGCCTATGATACACAGAGAAACTCCAACATGTCCCAAAACAGGGATATAGGGACTATTAGTGGTCACTTTTGCAAAACTTACAAAAGCAGCCAAATACTTATGTCATTGCAAGAATATAGAATTGAATGTAGCTCTTAGAAAAATTTGTACCTAGAGTGGAAAACTCACATGCCATAAAAATAAGTTTAATACAAATATAAGTTTGATTTAATATTATAAGTTTATATACTCCTATATTATATAAATAAATGTAATTTTAATTTAAATAAAATGAATTATTATGCAGCTTGCCTTTGCATTTGTTAGGAACTTAACTTGGTTAAATTATTACTGAGGGTGAAAAGATATCAGAGAAATTAAAACAAGCTTTTAATCTCCTTTTGACCATCTTCTTTTTACACATGAGTCAACAGAAACGTGAAATTACTTTTTACAACACTGGACAGGAACACTATAGGGGAGAACGGGGCGAACTTGGACACTTTTTAGTTTTCCAAGCATAAGTAGGTACTGGATTGACATAAAACAATTTAATGTGGGTCGTTAGAAAGGTAAAAGTCTGGCAAATAATGGTGAATTTTTTCAGATTTTTTAAAGATCACCCTGAAGCGTGAGTACCATGAGAGTAGGACCTTGTCAAGTGTCCAGTTTCGCCCCGTACAAGGGGTGAAACTGGACAGGCATGGGGCGACCTTGGACAAGACAGATTTAAGCAGTTAAACTTTATCCAAATACAAAATATTCGTGTAAAATGATACATAATCACTCAAAATCATATGAAAACTCAAAATCGCATAAAAAAATCAGCCAGGAACATTGCACGGGCATTCGGGTTTCAACTAGAATCGTCATTTTAAAGCGTACATCGAAAGATCACAACCAAAGACAAGCCCCTGAACTGCACGACCGGTTCCACCAGCTGAAGAGGGGACATGAAGCTTCAGTTCTATGTCGGTAACGTCTATCTCAGCAATATCGGGAAGCTGAGGAAACATGAATTTGTCCCCTTGTTTCCGAAGAACGTTAACCCTCGCAAACTTCTTTTCTACAACATCAAGAACTTCCCCAACATAATACACAAGGGCTTTCTTCTTTCCATACTCGAAGCCGGAGAACAAAGTCTCCGGCTTGAATGTCCTTGTCTTCGTCATCCTTATCAGCCTCATGGAGGTGCAGAGAATCGTCAGATGAATTGTCGTCAAGTTCAATGTCATCACCACTACTTTCCACTGGAGATTCAATTTGCTTTCTTTTCTTGGCAGTGGGCTGCTTGGCCTGCTTGGGCATAGGCTTTTTACTCTGCTTTTCCTTTCTTGCTCGTGCTTCAGCTTCTAAAGCATCTTTTTCGGGTGTATCGGTAAGAATACGAGTTCGACCTTGCTTTCTCGCATTCCTTCTGGGCTTTGTCATATCTGCTCTTGTATAGGGTCTTACTGCTTCAGGAGTTTGTTTTCCTAGCTCGCTTTGGGGACGAGATGGTGAAGGAGGAGAGGGAGAGGGTATTGGCTCCATATCGAGTAATGAATCGTCCGGGGGTGGACGATTTGTCACCTCAGCAGGTAGAAAGTCTACCTCAGAAAATACACTTCTGTTGAAGGGCCAAATTCCAGCTTTCGTGAAACCAACTGTTATATTTTCCGGGTTGAACTTGCGAAGGAATGGTTCTCTGCAGAGCTGGGCAGTCTCGTGAATCGTAATTCGTTGAGCTGGATGGATCTGCAACCAGGTGTTCAGTGGTTCTCTCATCGCAAACTTGAATGGTCCGTAGATAGAGACGTCCAATGGCTGTAAGCGGTGGGAACAATGGGGAGGAAAGGTCAGGAGGTTGACCCAATTATCTTTGCACAGCCGCACTAATTCCACCGAAACATGGCTATCGTGGTTGTCAAGTAGCAGTAGCACAGGGTCTTCTTTCGATGGCTTCACCAGCTTGATGAAGTGCTCAATAGCAGCTACAAAGTTGATGGAAGTCATCCAACCACTAGGGTGAGAAAGCCCGAGACATCCTGTGGGGCCTTCTCGAAAAAGCCGGTCGTTCACCTTCACCCGTGGGAATATAAAAACGGGGGGAAGAGCTTGACCAGTGGCTGAAATAAACCCGAGCATTGTAACATTTTCCCCTCTCTCTGCTGACACTGTCTGGGAAACTTGCTTCGATCCTTTCCTTGCGATTACTTTTGGAGCTGGCAATACAGTAGGAACCCCAGTTTCATCACAGTTCCAGATACGGTTTGGTGGGAACTTGAATTTTTCGTAGAGTTTCTGCAGGTTGTCGAAGAACAGATTCACAACCACTGGATTGAAGCCAGCAGCCCTTGCCTGGCTGGTATTTTCAGGCTTACGAATAGATAACTCTGGGTTTCGTTTCATAAAGCCTGAGAACCAGTCAACCCCAGCTATGTCGTCTCGCACCCAGCTCTCCGGTGTTTCGACGCCAATCAATTTGCCCTATTCAAAGGCAAGTTTCCTCGCTTCTTTCGAAGTGAGGCCGTGATTCATCAGCTGACATTTTAGGAGATACTCTACATAATCTTTTTCTTGTTTGTTAGAGAAAGTTTTTCTCTTCAGGTTGGGCGATGGGCTTGGGCGACCTGGGGGTGTAACTGGATTCACTGGAGGTTCTTCAGTAACTCCTTGTCGATTTTTCAGAGCATAGGCGACGGTTGATTTCTTCAGTCCATAGGTTTTTGCGGCATTTCTAATAGATAGTCTACGCTCTAAGACTGCATTCACTGCCTGCTCCATGGATTCGCCATCTGGTAGATCGTGTTTCCTGATGTAGTTGCGAACCATTGTCCAACTAGAAAGAACAAACAGTAAATGCACGGGAAATAACCTGAAAATAGCTTTAAGAAGCAATGATATGAACCGGGTCCCTCCTTACTTACAGTTTGTTACCACGAATTGTTTGATCATGTAATTAAAAAAAATTATATTAAAATTTTTTTTTTTTTAATTAACGGCTTTTGTGATTAAGGGGTCATTCTTAAAGCATTGGAACAAAATTTGAACTTTAGCGTAGAGTGAGGTATTGACTAGGGGGTGAATCCCCTAAAATACGTAATAAAAATATACGAATATAGTTTGTTACGTGAGTGAATTCATAAGTTACGACAGAACAAAATTTCGAGAAATCCATTTAGCCAAAAAATAAATAAAATTGATACATAAATTTTGTTTGAATTATTCATGTACGATGAGCCAAAATTGAAGCTGCATTAATTCAAAAACGTCCTGAAATTAAATTACAAAAGACTAGTTTTTTTAACTGAAAGTACGGAGCGTAATGAAAACTTAAAACGAACAGAAATTATTCCGTATATGAAAGGGGTTGTCCCCTCCTCAACGCCTCGCTCTTTACGCTAAAATTTTTTATTGTTTAAGAAAATAGAGATGTGAGAACGAGTCAAACTTTAGCGTAGTAAAGAGCGAGGCGTTGAGGAGGGGATATACGGAATAATTTCTGTTCGTTTTAAGTTTTAATGTTGCTCCTTTCATTAAGCTAATGAAACAGCCAACTTAACCTCGTTGTGTTTTTTGAAAAAAAAACATATCTACACACAAGCAACGTCATCTAGCATCATCGATCAAACTCCAAATATAAGAAATTCTCTAAAAATTGCCTCCAAAGAGGCAAAGACATTCTCTAAAATGATAAACAAAAATAGCACGGGGTGAAGTTGGACACACGGGGCGACCTTGGACAGTGTCCAAAGTCGCCCCCGAATTGCTGTCCAATCTCACCCCTATCGAACCAATTTTAGAAAATGGCGTCCTGAAAAAGAAGTACTCGGAATAGACAAATCAAACTCAGGGCATAGATAGAGGATGTATCTAGCAACTGTACAACATCAACAACAAAGAAACACTACCACCTTTTGTTACCGCAAATCGAACTGATGTTGCGACTCCCAGATTTTTTTTAAGCATCTAAAAACTTTCTTACCTCTTATCCTGGTGTTAACCGTTCCGTTAGATTTCAAACTTCACGCCAATGTAGACATACATAAGCCCCATCTACCCTATTTTTTGTGGGTCGATAGAAGCAATAGGCTAGATGTCAGGTTCGACGCCCAAGTTTGCCCCTGTCCAATTTCGCCCCGTTCTCCCCTAACGTCAATTCTAGCCTCCAAAACTTACATAAATTGTAAAGGTTTTTTCTATGTCTGTCCTGCATTAATTTAGGTGTTAGATGATGAACCAGAATCAGAAGTGGTAAATACTGCTAATTCAATAAAGCTTCAATAATAGCTCTTCTTGATGAAGGAAACAATACATTTGTGAATCAACCAATACCACTTGTATCAGTTTTTAGAAAAAAAAAATTGAAAAGGCAATGACGGTAAGACGGCAGAACATTGTCATTCAAAAATTCCTACATGGTAATCAATCCGATTTTTTAGAAAAGATTGCATGAAACCTACTTATTTTTAACCCCAGACACTTTGAAATTATGTTTTTGAGTATTTAAAAAATCGCGATAGTCTTTGTTATGACATTCTCCTTCCGAAATTTGAATATTTTGGAATTCGAAGTGGAATCTAGTAGTGGTATTATTGGTAATAGCACTACCACTAGTAGCAGTAGTAGCATTAAAACGTTGCCTTTTGGTCAGTTGAATACCCCCCTTATCAAACCCTCGAAGTTTCAACTTAAAACAATTAGCCACTGCTATGATATTCTCGATACGCCCTTTTGACAACCTGTATATCCATAGTATGTTTAATTTAGTTAAACTTCCTCCTAAACACTTCCTGGAGTATTCATGTTAATACTCCGCGTTAGCAGTTAGCAGTAGTCGCAATAAAACTAGTAGTTAGAGTAGTAGTAGTAGTAGTAGCGTGCACATCCACCTGTGATAGCAAAAAAATTACTTAGAAATATACTAGATCAAACAAAGAGTAACATTAAACAAAGAGTAAAATAAACAGAGCAGTAACATTAGTAGTGGTGTGCAACAAACAAAAAACAGATAAAACATTTTGCCCGTCCTTTCTGCTGCTAAGCTAGTTAAAATAAAAGTGGAGGATAGTGCTTGGGTTCCTTTTCCACTTTTTTATGACAACTTTTCTTCAAAGTTTTCTCAAGATAGCCAAGACTTATCTTAGAGGTCAAATGCGGAAGAATGTAGGAAGTAGATCCTGCATAGCGAAGCCCACGATAATTTTGGTTCTGTGGTGGACATGAATTCGACCAAATGATAACCTCAGAAATGTCAAGATAGGCAAACATAATTCGTTCAATGCTGAGGAACACACCACTTGCTATTTCGTTTGCTCCATGACCTACAACTGTTCCAGGCTACATTACACAGTACATATCAACTATGTGTTCCCCACAAGCACAATGATATGACAATACACCTGCCAAGTTATAAGTTGTAATTTTTCTTTTGTAGGAAAATTATGAATAATTACCAAGAGGAAGTGCAAATACATTTTCACATTCAAAGCATAAACCTGGTGCAGAACTATTAGCCTTGTCCTTTTTTCTCTCCTCTCTAGTTTCAGTCTTACTAATGCTGTCATTCAATATTCTTCTTTTTCGGTTCTTGCAGCTCAATATTATGTTTTCCGGCAACACGTTTCTCCTCACATGTGTCACACAAGTCCTTCTTGGGCTTATGAAAGCCTAGATTGTAATTTTGTCTGAAAATATTCTTATAAATTCCCAAAGATACTGGAGTCCTTTCTTCAAGATACTAGAGTCATCAATACAGACTTATAGATAAAGTTCATACATTTTGGAAACATTCAGAGCTGCATCTAAATATTCTTCCTTCAAGTCTGACCTACGGTAGAAAGACTCCACTTTTGGAAAGGATTCAATGTGCCCTTTCATTGCGTCAGTGTCTTACGTCTTTGTTTTGTTACAGGGAATCTTAACTACATTTCGTTGAAGTGTGCATGTGCCAGTTATCTTACTACCCCTCTGAGGATAGTATATTTGTTGTTTAGAAATATCAAAAGTTAACAGATAAAAGCTTTTATAAACTCTTCTTGTACTGCTGTTTCCTGCTAAATATTATTTCCAGGAAATCTTTCTTCGAGTTTTAACGTTTGTGGTCAGTTTCTTTTGATCAAACATTCCATTTTTCAGGTAGTACATTTTCTTCTGTTGAGCATTGAGTTTCCAAAACTAATTGAGTTTCAAACTTATTGAATTGTTCAAAAACATTATCCACCAGCATATAACTGAACCTTTTCTCTCTGTACTAGTGCACTCTGAATACTGTCCAACTATCTTTTAGATCTTTATGTAAACTACAATACTGAAAAGTCCTCTATATTTGAAAACATTAGTTTACAAAATGCCAAGATAGAAGGTCAATTACTAACCTCAGAAAGTCAGAACAGCTGAGTGCTTCAACAAACTCCAGCCTTTTCCTTGACATATTCTTTCTATTATTTATGTTCTAATAATTCTTTCTTCTTCTCCTTCTGGGATGTCTATGATGCCGGCTATACAGTTACAACAAAATACCCCAGATTAATCCTCTGGGCAGTTATTATAATTTTCACTTCCACAAAAGGACACTTTGTGAAGTTTGTAATAAAATAATACTGATATGGTTTGTAACTCAATTTTGACAAAGGGTGTTAGTTACACCATTTTTGCTTTCAAAAGGCAACATATTGCATTTTGGACAATTGATCTTTCCCTTTGAGCATTCCCTGAAAGTTTCATCATAACACCTTAACTTATTTCTGAGATATGCCTTTTCAACAATCTGAATGCACATAGTGTATTTGATTTAGTTCAGAATTCCCTTCTATATTCTCTTTCACCTTCATGACCTTAGTCTTAATAGTACCAGTACCATATTAGTGGTAATAGTAAGAGCACTAGTAGCAGTAAAAGTGTTGTAATAGCTGCAGTAGTGACAGTAGGAGCAGCAGTATTAATGGCAGTAGTAGTATCCCATGTTGCCTTTTGACCAGTTGAACTTCCCCCCATGATGGCCTGGTAGGCTATTCCAAATATATATCTAACGCCCTTTAGACAATCTATATGCATACCACTGTATATAAATTTAATACAGTACGATCATTCCCTATCTCAACCATTTAGCAAACCTGGACCGAGATGCAAGTGCTCCGGAGAACATTTAAACAACCATAAACATAAGCAACAGTCGATTTTTTCACAGGTAGACATGTCAGATTTCTCTTGAACGCGAAACTTGGCTTCAACAT
>JAQQPU010000373.1:20031-54416 GCA_029168905.1 Artemia sp. Kazakhstan ARC1039
TTTACGAAAAAGAAAGGTTTTTAAAAAAAAGTAAAGGTATATTAAACTTAAGATCAGTAGAAATAGAAGCCTACAGTAACTTAAACTCAAAAGGACCAGAGAATATTATTAAAGAATAAAAAAGGAAAAGACAATAATTGGTATGGCTGTAACACTGCATATATATTTATATAAATGTATATACAGTGGACTGTAACAATGCAAAAGGTAAATATAACATTGGTTATAGAATGGAAAGAAACACAAAGAATGAATTTATAACAATGATCTAGTTAAAAATAAGTTTTATTTGAGCAATGCCATAACGTGATGACATTTGGTTATGAAAATTGGCGCTTCGCATTGATATTTCAGTTCCAAAGTTTTATCAATTTTTTCTTGAAGGGAAAAATTAAGAGAAAATTAAAAAAAAATTGAGAGGAAAATAAAATTAAATAGAAATTAAAGTGAACATTTTTCCTTACCAATAAATAAAAAACAATAAGAACATGTTTTGTCGCTCTGTGGCGCAATATTACTATCTAAATCCACATATTATTATGAAACCTAATGGGTACTCTGTGTTAAAACTATTAGGTTGCCCATTTGTGGTAAAACGTTTTGTGGCAAATTTCAAATAGTCCCGCCACTTCGTGGATCCCTCTCCACTATGAAATTCCAACTATTTCCCTGTTGCAGTATTGATTAAAAGTTAGCACTAGAAATTTCCTTATTTTCACAAATTTATTCAACCAATCAGTTAAGTCCGACCTGTGAGATGGGACAGTAGCAAACCACTTCGCCGGCTCACCACATTTCTTCCTGCTTTCGCAATTACAAATAATACAAATTAGCGCCATTATTCAGTGACTGACAAATATACAATGGACCGCTGATGACAGATTAGATGGGAGGAGCTGTTTGTACACGCCGAGGATGTAGTGCCAAAAAATCACTGACCCGTGATCTTACTGTTATATTATTTATATACAGTGATGCATACAGTATGTTTTGATTTAGTTCAACTTCCCTCTCAACATTTTCTCAAATTTTCACTTCAATACCCTTAGCCTTGGTAGAACTTGCTACAAAAGCAATAGTTATAATGGTAGCATTTGTAGTAGTAGTAGCAGTAAAAAATCGCCCTGCATAAATCGCCTTTTTGGTCCATTGATCATTCCCCTCATCATTTTCTAGAAGTTCCAAATCAATACACTCATTCATTCCTGAGTTATGTCCTTTTCACAACTCATAACCATGTAGCATCTTTTGATTTAGTTCATCACTCACCTGTACATCCTCTGAAAGATTCACCTGAATGCCCTTCATCTTTTTTTGGACACTAAAAGTCAAACATGCCCACCTTTCTCAATAACAGATGCTACATGTAAACGATGAGCAAATTGCATAACTAACAGCCCTTATCCTGAGGCCCTGGGAAGGGGGGGGGCGACATCCCATGAGACATAGGTACTGGACAAAATGTCTAACTCAAAATTTTGATTGGATGTGTTTGGGGGATTGATGGGCATGGGAGGGGGCTGGTTGCACTCCAATCACTTTTGACTCTTAAAAAGTGCACAAGAACGTTCAATATCAAATCAAGTCAGTTTCTTCCAAAGTTTCTACAACAACTCCTTCTGTACAAAGTGCCTTGGTGAAAAGAAAAAATAAATAATACACTGTACCCACATTGCTCTTTACTAAGGCACTGCCTATGATACATTACTTTAATTTTGGTAGACTTTGAGTCAGTTTATTGTTATTTAAATCAAAACACTGTTTCTAGGTGTTTATAGCCAGCACATTCCTCTAAGTGGCACTATTATCCAAATTACAGCTATGGCCTCCATCATTACTGACCAACAGCTCTACAGGATCCTTCCTTAGTTTTCAAGACAATATGATTTAAGGTAAATTAGGGTTTCATTTTTGCCAATGCTATCATTAACTAATTATAGCCATCTTCAAAAGTTGTTACATTTGTGTCAGCAATGTGGTTGCCTCCAAGATGTTATTATTTACCCAAGGTGCATTCCTGGAAATGTGATTTGTCAAATTCCACAGCATTCCAGAATAGCCAAAATGTCATAAACAAGCCCAGAGTTTCACCTTAATTTTAACAATGGCCTAGACTCATTCCTCAAAGTTTTAGCAAAAATTTTAATGATGCACTTCTGCTATCTTGAGAAGTACTTCAGTTAGGTGAATGAATTTTCAGGAAGAAATTCAGAGCCTAAACTTTGCAACAGGAAGGACTTTTAAAGTATCTTCCTTCAAACCTTCACTCTCCATGGACTTTGACCTTGCATGAGTTTGGACAAACTATGCCTTATAAAGCCGAAACTTCAGAAAGAGGTCTAAAGAATGAATTAGAATACCTTTACCTTGCCATAGACCTTAGTTCCTCCTGTGTCACCAGAGGCACCCAGGGCATCCAGGAAGAGCCGCCAATCATCCCTCATATGTGCTGCTGCCCATTTATCTTCCCACTGGGGCTGGACTGTCGTATTGATGTGTTTGAGGTCCTGCTGGTAGGTGTGACGAAGTGTATTTTTCGGCCGTCCTCTTCTACGGGATCCCTGCAGCTGCCATTTCAGTACAGTTTTAGGAAGTCTATCCTCCGTCATACAGATAACATGTCCCAAGTAACGCCATCTTCGTTGGCGGATAACATCTGTTACCAGGGGCTGGCACGCCATAGATCGAACTGACTGTTTTGTTACATGTGTTCTCCAGTCGATGTTTAGTATCTTTTGCAGACAGTTGTTCTCGACTGCAAGAATCATCTTTTCCTGTTGTTGGTTAAGTTTCCAGCACTCGCTACTATAAAGGAGGGTCGAGAGGACGTTACTGTTGAAAAGCCTTAGTTTCAGTTTGGTGGAGTAGTTTTTCGATCGCCAAACTGGCTTTAGTCGATTAAAAGCTCCACTGGCTTGTCCAATCCTCGACTGCACCTCTTTCTCGCTAGATCCGGTTCGTTCAACTGTATTTCCAAGGTATTTAAACTCCACAACCTGCTCAACTGCGGTATCCCCGCACCTTATGTCCAGTGGCAAGTCGCTTGTTGCCATGCTTTTTGTCTTGCCCGAGTTGATTTTCAATCCTAAAAGTCTCGCCTTCTCTCGGATGACATTGAGAAGGTCCTGGGGCCTTTTCTTGTTTGCCTCCATCAGGGTGATGTCGTCGGCGAAATCGAGATCTGCTAGTTGTTTATTTTCGCGGAGTTGAATACCAAACCCCGTGCAATCTCGGAGCACATAATCAATTACAAGGACAAAAAGGAGGGGAGAGAGGACATACCCCTGTTTGTCCTCTCTCCCAATTCTGAATTAGAATTGGGTATTCTGAATTAGAATACCAGTAGAGTTTATATCCTATTTTGAACTAAAAACAATAACAATAAAAAAATTATTATTTCATTACATTCAGACAACTACTACTACTAACAACTCAATGCAGCACCAAGCCGCCTGAGGCCAACACAGCTACGCACGCTCCTCCTCCATCCCAATCTATTCAAAGCCTCCCTTTTTACACCCGCCCACGAAGTTCCCATTTCCTTTAAATCTTTCTTTATGACGTCCTCCCACCCCAGACAAGGACAACCTGCTTTACATTTAGCCCTAGACGGTTGGCAGAAAAGAACAACCTTTGGCAATCTGTCATCCTTCATCCGCACAACGTGCCCTAGCCACCTCAACCTTTCTTTCATTATAGCCCTAGAGAGCGTTATTGAACCACATTTTTCGTATAGCCTATTGTTTGAAATACAGTCAGTCAGCCGGGTACCCAGATTCAGACTATTTGTATTTACTGGAATTTCAGAGCTGTTTCAAGTCTATCTTCATCCATAACCTATCCTTGGTGTCTTGCTGTAGCCCTAGGTTATATACAACAGTTTACTGTTTTGATGCTTTACATTTTTAGTGTGTGCTTATTTATCACCAACAGTTAGTCCATAATACCATTTAAACAAAAAATAAAAACTAATAAACAATTTTAGGCCTATACCAAGGCATGGAGGGGAAAGGGGAAGGATGAAAGACAATGTGGGAGAGGAAACTCTGAAAATCAGACAAATATAGAATTTTCAGAATGTAATGAAGTAGGAATTGTTTTATTCAGAACATAGTGATTATAGTGATATATAGCAATTATAGTGACATGGAGTGAATATATAGTGACAGAATATAGTGATTATTTAGAACAGGGCATTAACTCTAGCTGGTGCCCTGATGAGGCCAGTGAAAGTATTTTGAGAATTACACATTGGCTAAATCCAAATACTTAAGGTTCTGAAGAAATTATATGACAAAACGAAAGTGTATTGAGCCTTATACATTTGCTAAATCTCTATCACAATGTTTTAAGAATTCAGATATAAATGATTTTTAAATTTCAAAAAATGTTCCAAAATGGCTTAAAATCCCACTCAAATCATTTAAGTTCTATCTTTAAAACCTAGTATCAAAGAGGAGTAGACTCAAATCCAATTACAAAAAAGTATTTTTCCAAAGCTAAGACATTTATACAAATGCAATCTTCAATTTTTAGAGAGTAAAAGTACTACTTGACAGAAAAAATAAATGCAATATACAATGCTCTTACTAAAATTAAAAATTATGTTGTGATAATTATGCTCCAGTCCTTACGTGTCTTCTAATAAGGCTGAATATGATTTTTTTTTTTTTTTTTTTTTTTTTTATCTGTGGGTAAGATTATTTTTTGGTTTGTTTTTTATTAGCTGTTCATAGTGGAGATTAAAGCCAATTTGAAGAAGAAAAAAAACACAGGAAACTCAGAAAATAATTATAGATATCAAAGAGACTGGGAGGGACTTTGGGACAGCACTGGTAATAAATATTGGCCTTCAAAATAGCACTAAATAGGGGTAAAATCCTTGATAAGGGGCTTTTGACTATCTTGGCAATTAGTTGAGCTAGGTGAATGAAACTTTCAGGTATATTTCCTAAGACTAAGTAACTTAAGACATATACCTCTACTCCTTTCCCTTCACGGACGGGGGCACAATTTACTATGGGGCAGGAGGGCAACTGCCCCTCCTAGACCCCACTCCCCCAGCTGAAATTTAGTTTCTTCAAATTCTTATCAAAACAAACATAAGCCTGCATAATTCAAGCATCTACCAGAACAGGTCAATTTTCTTTAATATATCTATACCTTTATAGTACTATATGGTTAATTTTTCAGTTTTCAGTGTCATTTTCACTTGATATGGGAAAATTGGCTCCAACATCCCCCCCCCAGAATTTTGAAAAAATTACACCACTGTCCACAGGTCAGTGCTGTGACCTTTAATGAGCTTGCACAAACTTCACTATATAAAAAATAAGCTTTCAGAAACCGATCTAAAACACACACAAGGCCCACAAAAAGTATTTTCGGCCTCAAAACTTTCCTAATTTTTGATTTAAAAGACTTTTAAAAAATTTGAAAAATGTGCCTAAAATTTGAAAAAAAAAGAATTCATAAATGGCTTAAAATATACTCATGTCATTATAATTGTGTTTTCAAAACAGAGTCAAAGAAAAGCGGACTCTAACCATAATGAAGGAAAAAGACAATTTCTTCCAAAGTTAAAACAGGTATTCTAAGCAATTGCTTGAACTTTTAGAATAGGGAAGCATAAAAAACAGAAGCATAAAAACAACATTCTATGATATAATATGGTAGACCCTAAGAACAGGAGCATATATAAAGAAAACTCTAAGAAATTTGGAATAACTACTTTAAAATAGCCACAAATAGCTACTTATTCCTAATAGTGCATTGTTTTGCTTTATCCCCCCCCCCCTTGATGGATAAATATGCAGTCCATTATGTACATTTTCATTATTTTTCACAATAGCAGACAATTGTAGTGATCCAATTTATCTGCATCTTATGGTTGTTAAATGAGCAGTGCTAGGTGCAATCAGTCTGTTGTAACTGTTTGCTATTGTAAAATATAATGGTCAATATATAAAGCAGGGTTGTATATTTATCCATCAGTGTGAGAAGGCAAAGTAAAGCAATAAACCTTTAGGATTGTGATAATTGAGTTTTTATGATTGTTAATTAAGGTAGTTTAGGAAACATTTTTGTAGTTTCCCTCAAATTGGTCCCAGTTCAAAAGGTTTATCTACAATTTAGGCTCTGAATTCCTCCCTGAAAGTTTTATCCTTCAGATGAAACAATTTTCCATGAAAGTTAAAAGCCTGCCAGCTAAAATTTTACAAAATGAAGAAGTGAACTTTATATTTTTTTTTCCCATGAGATTTTTGCCTTACAATGTAAACTTGGTAAACCTTAAGAACATCAGAGTATTTGGAGGAAACCAAAAACATTCTGAAAACTACTTCAAAACAATCATAAATAATCATCCTACATATCTAATTCCCTTGGGTACATTAATTCACTTTACCCCTTTCCTCTTATGATGACAAAATATATAGGGTAAAGGTACTGTTGATTCAACAGTTTTTGTAAAAAAAAAACACTTTTTCTACTCTGGAAGGCCTAACTTAAAGATTTTTGGTTTGAAAAGGGTTTCAATACATAGGAAAAACATCTAGAAATTTTACTCTTGAAAAGAAGTTTTAAGTTTTATCAGAAAAGGACACAAAACTCCGATTTTCTGAAATTGGACTGCTTTCACCTACAAATTTGTCAAAACAAAAAAGTTACCTGTTTTCAACGTTAGTTGGAAGCCAATTCAACAAGTGTTGAAATACTTGGGGACTGCTTGTGGGCAGGTCCTTGTGCATTTGACATGCCTATTCTTTTTTATTTATTTCTTCATTTCTATTCAACTTTGTTTAATTTGTAAATGTATAAAACACTATTCAGATAGTGGAAGCAAAAAAACTGAAAAAATTGTCTCAGTTATTGGAACAAAATTGGATAATCACATGAGTGTAATCTTGTAACCAAGGTCATATGCATAGGCTTAGAGTTTCGATTTCTACAGGGGGGGGGGGCAAGCATTGCACCAAAACGGAGCAACATAAAAGCTGTGTTTGCCTTAGGGGAGATGTGGGTCAGATGAGATGTGTATTTTGACATGTTGCTTTATCTCATAAGTCTTTGAAATTCACAACAGAGTTTTGGGTCAGAAGTGTGGAAGTTTTTTTTGGAGATGAGGTAAAAAAAAAAATGTTGTTTGTGTCTGAACCAAAATCTGAAGTACAACATCAAGACTCCTTGAGCAAGAATAAAAGCAAAAGTTTAAAATTTTAAAACTATATTAAAGGCTTCTTTGGCCTTCTTCTGATAATAGCTAGATGCTTTTAGCATAAGATTAAAATTACTTTACAAATAGAATCTCGCCATTAATTTACGAAATATTTCTGTCTAGACTGAACCTGTCCCAAGGTGCCAAAATTTCCCCTCGACTTTAAGCCATGAACAATTGGTTTTCACCAATGCTACAGGTCAGTCAAATACAAAGAGTTCCTTCATTTCTAAGTTCTAACGCATGCTACATCTAATGGGATAGTGAAAACGTATTCATCTGAACTTAAACTCACTTGATGAACTCGTCTGTGAGTTTGTTGAAGTCTATGCTTCCTAGGACTTCCCTGTGCACTGACAAAACAGCTAAATAATTCAGTCTTTCCTGGGTCATGGTTGACCTAAGATATGTTTTTAGCCTTTGGAGGCCTGAAAACAATCTTTCCAAAGTACAGTTTGAAACTGGCATATACAACACTATCCTAATTAACTGCACCATCTGGTGAGCAACTTTGGCTAGGGAAAGATTTTCTTTCAGAAAACTGACGACAGCATCAAATTTCTGGATCTCCTTTTTGTTTGCTTTAGCTTGATCAAGGAGTATGTCTTGGTGCAGCTGCAACTGGGCGTAGTCCTCAAAATTGTCTTTATAGAAGTTTTGCACATACAAAACGTCAGATACACCTATGACAAACTCTTCTACTTAAAGAAATGTTGATATGTTTGGTTCAAATCTTGTAGTCAAGCCCATCAGTATGCAATTGATAGCTTCATAGCAAACTTGGCAATAAGTATCTTCAGACTTAGACAGATGGTAATGAGCACTGCTTCCATCAAAACGACTGGGAACTTTGCGTTTTCTTGGGAGCTTTGGTTCATTGGGACCCAGAATGTTTGCATATGAGACAGCTGCCTCCCATAGCAGTTTAAAGCAATGTTCATTCCTCATACCTTCCAAGACCTTAGGGAGGCAATCAATTATTTCCTCTGCCTTTGTGAAGTGGAGCTGTGCTCTTTGAAGTGCAGCATTGGAGTCTTCTATTGCAATAAAAATAATGCAAAGAATTTCTAGCTTGAAGAATGTATCCAAGTTGGTAAAGGTCTCAAAAAATCCATCAGCTTTGGCTGTCTGTTTATGGTTTTCTGGGTGATTGCTGAAGTCCTCAAGCCAGTGGATTATTTTGGAGTAATTGCTAGTGATTGCTATGATAAAGGGCTTTCTTAAGATCCACCTAGTTGGACACAATGGTTGGAGTCCAGCCCCTTCATTCAGTTTTACACTGTTGAAACTTGACAACCGTTTTGGGGAACCTCTAACAAAAGCAATAAATCTCTGAACCATGTTCATAACATTCCTCATATTGATGTTAGTTTCCAATGCATCCTGAGCAACCAGGTTCAGACTTTGAGCATGGCAATGTACATATAAGGCTCTTCCCTCCTGGGCCTTCACCAGAGGCTGTAGGCCCCTTTTGCTCCCAGACATGTTAGCAGCACCATTGTGGCATAGTCCATGACAATTTTGTAACAAAAGACCAAAACAACAAAGAACATCCATCAAGCAGTTAAATAGTGTTTCACTCTTTGTGTTTTCAGTCACATAAAATCCAAAAAACGTTTTGCTTATGTTGAGGTTGTCATCAACAGTTCTAAGACAAATGGAAATCTGTTGTTTACAAGAAACATGAGCAGTTTTGTCAAGCATCACTCCAAAATACTACTACTACTAATAACTCGCCACAGCACCAAGCTGCCTGATGCCAACACAGCTATGCATGCTCCTCTTCCATCCCAATCTATTCAAAGCCTCCCTTTTTACACCCTCCCATGAAGTTCCCATTTCCTTTAAATCTTTCTTTATGACGTACTCCCACCCCAGACAAGGACGCCCAGCTTTCTGTTTAGCCCTGGATGGTTGGCTGAAAAGAACAATCTTTGGCAATCTGTCATCCTTCCTCTGCACAATGTTTCTTAGCCACATCAACCTTTCTTTCATTATAGCCCTAGAGAGTGGTATTGAATCACATTTTTTTGTACAACCTATTGTTTGAAATACAGTCAGTCAGCCAGGTACCCAGAACAATCCTTAAGCAATTTCTCTGGAAAACATCTAGCAAATCTTCATCTGCTTTTTGGAGCACCCATGCTTCAGACCCATATTGATCTATGAGGAGTCTAAGGATAGCATGGCACATATCCTCTAATATTTCATTTTGTACTTCACAAGGTATTCCTTGTGAGGCAAGGTACTTTGTGCAGTAATATTTCATTTTGTACCTCACAAGGTATTCCTTGTGAGGCAAGGTACTTTGGCTTCAAGAGATCATACTGTTCTTTTTTACACATTTCCTGTTTACCTTCCTTAAATTTCTCCAGGCATCTATTTAAGACTGGGTTGATTCTGGCTGAACTTACAGAGTCATGTCACAGATACCTGTTCTAAACCAAATAATCAGCAACACCAGGAATTGAACCCTTATCCTTATGGCCATAGGATTTCTAGTCTAGCATGCTAATCACTTGGCTAGGACCTTATTTTATGCTCCTTTTAATAGAGTGCTTGTTGCCCTAACAAGTTACCCCACCCCCTGATGGTACAATATAAAGCCTAGTCCTTAATCATGTATTTATTTGTTGTTGTTTTTTACCATCTTCAAATGCATCAGATATTCATTGTTAATGAATAAGGAAGCAGTGAACTCCCTAAGTGAAGAAGCAGTCTCAGTCTCTAGTGTAGAAGCCTTCAAGGGAGCTTTGGACAAAGATTGGTCATCCAAGCCATGGCTTTGGGAATGGGATAAAGCCAATGCATTGGGCCAACATCATCACTAATCAGCACCTACAGGTTAATGCCTTAATGGCTGGACAATGCAATTAAAGGTAATTCAAGGTAAGGTAATATGTAATTCTTGACCCATGAAAATCACTCTGAATCACTAGGTGATTCTAACTAAATTATTGGAATTAGGTGCCACTTTAGGATCAATTTAAAGGTTTTGAGGTACTTATGTGCTATCTGGAACCCACATGAGAAGTGAAGTTTGGTTAGATAATGAAATAAAATAAAATAAGATAAAAATATAATAGTTTAGAAACAAATTTTGGCTATATATTTACACACTAGGGGGGGGGGGGGGGGGGTAAAACATAGCATATATTAAAAACCTAACCTAGGTACTTTTTATCCCTAAACCCCAAAAAACAATAGTTTAAATACTGTAAACCCAATGACAAACCATGCTTTATAATCCACTTCTCTATTAAAAGATACCCATTTGACTAGCCTCTTCTCTATATAATATAGCATGTGCATTCCAGATAGTACATAAGTACCAGTTTTAAATCGGATTACAATGTGAAATGATTATTATGGGGTAATTTTATTTCTGATGTAAATGAGAGGTAAGTTTAAACTTTCCCCCACCCCCCCCCACCCCCAATGTGGAAACATATGCCCTGAATTGATATATATAGGGGTGGGAGCTAAAATTCATTTCTGACAAAAATGATTATTATATTTGTAAAGAGCATAAAAAAAAGGCATCAAGTGGTATATTCACTTTAGTTGTAACTCATAAAAGGCTATGATTTGGTAAATATTTACCAGGGCATAAAAAAGGCATCAAATGACATTTTCACTTTCATCTTAGCTAAATTATGTGGCCTACTGTAAGTTTACTAAAGTTTCATAGGCTATGTAAAATTCTTGTTTAGCTGGGCTACTTTTTGCAATCTTGGAAAGAGGTTAGGTTAGGAAAATGAAACTTTCAGGGATGGGTCTAAAGACTAAAGTAGGCTATGTCCTGGGAAGGATTTTTGAGGGTAAAGTTCTACAAAATCATATTATTGAGTTAGGACTAAAGTGAATACACCATTCTCTGCCTTTTTTATGCTGATTAAGAATATAATAAGCATTTCTATCAGAAATGAATTTCAGCCCCCCCCCCATATATGCCAATTCAGGGTTAGGTTACGTTAGGTATAGCCTATATAGGGGGGGGGGCTGAAATTCATTTCTGATAGAAATGCTTATTATATTCATAATCAGCATAAAAAAAAGCATTGAATGGTGTATTCACTTTAGTCCTAACTCAATAATATGATTTTGTAGAACTTTACCTTTTTAAGTACCTACCACCACTCCTTTTCCTTCTAGGTCTAGAGGGCCCTGGCCTTTGATGACCTTTAAAAATCTTTGTTTTATAAAAGTGAAACCTTGCAAAATAGATCTTGTGTTTAAATGAAGCACAAAAAACTGTTTCAGCTTCACAACTTTGCTCAATCCTAATTTATGAGATTTTAAATATAGCCTACATTTCCTAAATTTAGAAAAAAACCATTGGTATGGCTTGAAATTCTACTCAAACGACAGGAATTACATTTTCAGAACTCAAACCAGATAAAAAGAAACTGATAACTGAAAATTAAGGTAAAATGTTGCATTGTCAAAGTTTCAATAGCCTATGTATTCAACCTGTGAAGTAGGCAAATTTTTTACCGACAGCATTTACGATGTTCAAAAACATTGTACATTATTAGGCCAGTATTGCCGCATAAAATTTGTGACCCCAACGCTTCGTTGTAGCTGTATTTTTTGTTTGCCAAAAGACATTGAAAAATTCTTTGAAATCAAAATATGAATCACGAAGATGTTACTAATTTCAATAGATAATTTAATAAAACAATTAATAAAAAATATCCACATAGCTTTGTTGAAGTCGATTCTTGAAATGAATGTTGTAATCAAACAAACAATGTAAAGGGAAAGACAGGATCATTCAGAGGTAGAATAGAATAAAAAATTATCTATTGGCTAAAATAGCACAAAAGGTAGCATAAGAACGTCAGAATTACAATAAAAAAACAGATGTTAGGGGATAAACATAAACCAAAAGCAATACTAATTATTAAAATGGGAAACAAAATAGGGGACAAAAGAGTTTTTGTACCTCATAGTCAACATTCGGGGACAGAGGTTCAGTTGGGTATTAGGAGCTCTACGAGCCTTGAGTCTTGTATTAGGAAGGATTGGGGGATTCTCTTTAAAGGGAGGGAGAAAACATCAATGATAATCAGAACTAAGGCACTTGTGACCAAAGTCCATGGTGAGGATGTGACGTCGTGATTTCAATGTAGTAAGTTCAGGTCTAGACAAACCATCATCGTATGTAGTATAGGCCGTCCCCAATATAATTTTTATTGCTCTTTTTTGAATACTTTCAATTTTAGCACATTGGTCTTTAAGCGTGACAGGTAAGGGTTCCAGCCAAGTAGAACTGCCGCGAGCACTCTAGCAGTGGGGGTGTGGCAAGGGTAGATTTGGTTGGGATATGACCAAAGGGTATTGACCATGTTTCCGTTTACTAGCTCAGACGTCAATTTTTTAGAGGGAGGGGGCTGATTTTCGTGTAGCACCTCACTTAAAATAACTTTCTTGTAAGACTGCAGAAATTTACATATCACCTGTTCTAGGAGCCTTGTTCTATTTATCGATTCGTAAAATTTATAAGTCATGTCCCATCTTATTCACTTCAGTAATGCAGTTTGGAAAAAAATCACTAGCTAAAAGAATAAAAGAAAAAATCAAGCTCTCCCATATTTACAGGGAAAAAAGTTGCTTTAATCACTACAGCTCATCAATGCCAACTACCCTCTTACTATTTCTCAACCTTACGCTCATTTATCGGTGGCGCGCAACCAATGAAGGACGTGGAGAAAATTTTCGTTAACGCGCCAGCGTACCACCTGTACCATCAACGCAGCGGAACGCCATCAGTCTGTCTGTATTTAGAATTATATTTTTGTATTGATTTTTTATTTCTTTGCTCTAGGTACACTAGCATGCTAAGTTACTTTGTAAAGATCTATCGACATTAAGTTCTATCCAGGAAATCGTAATAAGAGCTTAAAGACAGAGTACGCAGTAGCGTATTCAAAGGTATGGTGGGTCCTGGGTCTCCATATTTAATTCCTTGTAGCATAGTTTTATAATTTATCTGAAGAGGCTTACAGCAGTAGCAGTTTAAACCTCACATTCTGATGGGCCACATATACCATAGGATTGTAAAAATATAAAATAAAAAAAAAATGAATGTCAGATGCCAGAAAACTGTAATGCAGCTGCTTTTTCCAAACCCAGGTTTAGAACCGCTACTAGCTCACAGCAATAAAAGTTTCTCCTTCACACATCGTATTTTGCTTTTCTAATCCATCAAAATTATCCAACAATTCGTGGCAACGAACTGTAAGTAAAGAGCAGCTCGATTATACTGTATCCGAAACTCTAAAAATGGAATTTTAATAATAATAGACACATCAAAAGAATTGGCTTTTATCTTGATTCAAAATATGTAATATTCACTAAATTTAATGTAATCCATTAAAAATTTATGATCCCGAGAAAATTTATGCGATTTTGAAACAAGGGGGGAACGAACCCGAACAGTCGAGGTATCTCAATGAAAATGGCATTGTCGGTTTTATAATATCAGAGAGCCTTACTGTAGAGGTTTCAAGGTTCCATCTACAAAAATCTGGAATTTATGTTTACTTTTTGCGAGTAAAATGATCATGGGTGCGTGTATATTTGTTTTTTCTTGTTCCAAGGGTTGATTCGTTCCTGGCCAATGATCCTAGAAGACTGAGAGAGGTCTCATTCAAACGAACATTCCATTTTTAACACCTTTTTGAGTTACCAAAAAGAAAAAAATTGCAACTAGCCCCTCTCACACGCCTTTTTCCCCCACAAGTCATCCGAATCAAAATTTGAGATAGCCATTTTATTCAGTATAGTTGACAGATCCAATAACTATTCCTCTGGGGATGACTTGACCCTCCCCCAGGCCTCTGGAGAAAGGGTAGTAAGATATAGAATTTGTCTATTATTTACATACAGCATTGGTTATAGATATGTATGCAAACGTTCTTCGGGAGGAGGTGGTATTTTCTGGTTAAGACCGGGGATTTTCCACGGAGAGAATTTTCGATAGGGAAGGCATTTTTCAGGGCTGAACTCTCCAGGGTAAATTTTACACGAGGGGAATTTGCTAGAATTTCTATAAGACATTATCATTTGACTCAATTTTACATTTGGAGATGTTGCAAGGGAATTGTCCGGGGGAAACTTTTGTCGCAGTTGGAATTGACTGAGTTTATTCCCGTGGGAGGGCGAGAGAGATATTCTGGGGGAGGAATTCTCCATGGGGCAATTCTCTGCGCTAGACATTCTCTGCGGGGTGAATCTTTTGCAAGAAAACCTTTCCATCGGGCAAGGGAGGATATTCCTGGGAAAATTTCTACGGAGGGGAATTTCTGGCATGATTTAAATAACGATGAGAAACTATATAAAAAATAAGTCTGTTTTTCTGATTAAAGTAGGCTTGGAGAAATTTTTCATATGGAGTGGGAGTTTTCCATGGAGAGGAGAGGCGGATTTTCCAGTATTATTTGAAAAACGATCAGAAACTAAATAAAACTTGAAACGATCAGGAATTGTTCTGTATAAGAGAGGGCTGCCTACTTCTCGATGCCTGGCTCTTTACGCTGAAGTTTGGCTTTTTGTCCCAATTCTTTAGGAATTACTCCTGAAAAACAAAGGCCGTTTAATCAGAATAAGAAGCTTTTTGAAGTGGTAATAAATTCCAGCGTGTATAGCAAGGGATTGAGATGGGGACAGTCCCCCAACATACAGATTTAATTATATTCGTTTTAAGTTGTAATGCTGCTCCTTACTTTCAGGTGAAAAACTTATTTTTTTTATTTATTCACTTTTAAAATCTATCTCACGTCATTAGCCATAATTTGTCATTCTCTCGGTCATTTAATCCCTGTGTTCTAATTCCCAGCGCATTTAATTGCAAATTTTTGCTTTTAATTTTGGATTAAGGATTATCAATTTCAGCCTTTTAAGTGACTCAGTATGTCACGAAGCGGCAGGATATTTGGGATTGAGAGAATTAAAAAGTATCCTTTTCTGTAAAGTTTCTCTTCTTCTAAGGGTAACAGTACACATGAATACTTATCCGTTTCTCCGAAAGTTCTCAAAATGTTTCAGACTTTTAAGATCGAACAAGAAAAAAAGGTATGCGACTATTAAAAAGTCTATGCGCTATTGTGCACTTGCTAAAGAGTGTGTCAACATGTATATTTTTTATATGGAACGGAGGATCGTAGAAAATTGAGGGAGGGCTGATTCTTTCACGAATTAAAAACTCTAGTGCTCATTCAAGGTTGAAACCAATGGGAGGGTAACTAACTTCCCGTTCAACGCCCAATTGAAAGATTTTACTTTCAACAATTTGTCAAAGATTTAACAAGTGTGCCCTCGGGGGGTGACAAAGCCCTTGAAGTCTTGTGAGTAACGGCCCTCAATTATGTAAATAGCCCATCTAAAAAGGCATCATAGATAGATTATTGCGTTGCTTGAAAATAGAGAAGTGGTTCTTCTGCTTTGTCACTTTCGGATTAAGATTTGATGTTTCCTTATGAAAAACCAACCTGGTCTGAAGACTGTGAAAAGTCGAGGTAAATTGTGGCTTAGAATTTGGATACCTTGTGGTCGACCTTTAAGGGACCATTTGCTTGACATCAAATAAAAAAGGAAATTGAGCTTCGAACGTTACCTACAAGAAATAATTTAATAATAATTTATGCTCCTGTTTGCTACTTCGATGATTATGCAAGCCCATGGGTCTCCCTTTTCGGTTAATCAGATTATTCCTAGTGTTAACAGTCTAAAATCAACGTCTTGTCATATTGATGGTATTTACGGTTTTCACTTTAATATATTCAAGTGAGCTAGCTAATTATTTGCAGTTAGTATTTCAAATGTGTTTGACTCTTTTCTTGGTGGACGTGTTCCAAACTTCGTCTGTGTTCTGATGCACATAAACAACAAAACCTATTCCACTATTGTGACACATGCTGGGTTGAAAGGTGTGATACTGTGATTACTGGGTTTTATTGTGTATAATGACAAGTATCGTAAAATTAAAATACATAGGGAGCAAACGCTACCCGTTCAATGAAAAGCAAGATACTGAAAAGTATGAAGAAAAACATGCAATCCTACAGTATTGTTGCTTGTGTCGTGTTTTACTCGAATTCAAGTGTGTTATTATGTAGTGTAGGATGTACGCGTGTCAAAACTATACGTGTCTGGAACAGTCTTGGAAACTAATAAAATCAAACTGAATATTTGAATATAATGATATATATTGCTGAAAGCTCATCAGTTCAATATTTTATTTTACTATAATTTTGATTTTCAAGGTTCTAATAAGTACATAAAACAAATATTTGAAAAGGGGGCAGTAGTAAAACTCTTGTTTGTAGTTATTTTGGTTCGTTATAAGCTTGATTTGTATATTCAATTAAAGTTTTACTCCTTTTGATATTTATTTAGTCATTCATGTCAGTACCTGCTGTATGTTTGTTTGCGATGATTGTTCATTTAATTTCTGTTCGTTTTAGGTTACATTTATTCTTTAATAGTCATTTCTGGTCCTTTTTGACTAGATTCCTCATCGAATGACTTTAATTACTGACTCACTTGAATTAGGTCTCCTGCCGGGTGCTACTCGGCGTAGAGAGTGACGTCTACCTCCTCCATCCACTTCAGTCCATTGCATGAGCTCACTTGATCTGATATTTACAATCGCTAGGAACTCGGATACGCTGTCGGACTATCGCTTCTTTGGTCTGCCACGAGGTCGCTTCTAACCGGCTTTGACAGGGTCACAGTCGAAGATATTTTTTGCAGGTAAGTGCAGGGGTATTCGAAGTAGATGTCGAAACCCCCGTAAGGTACGCTCGGCTGCTTGGGTAGAAAGACTGCTTGGCGAGATTGAGCAGCATCTCGTTACTTACGAAGTCAACTCACCGTAGACCTTCTATGCTTCTCGGATTCTTCGACTGGAATCTATCGATGGCCTTTAGGGTTGTGACTGATGCTTACCAAGTCTCAGCTCCATAAAACATTAAAAAACCAACGAGGCCGTTGAAAATTCGAAGTTTGGTTGGACGACTGATATTCGGTTCTTGCCAAAGGGAACAATTTAACCTGCACATGACAGAAGATGCCTTGGATATCCTTGCTTACCGCTTGGGGAGAAGGGAACCATCTGAAGAAATCGTATATCCCAGGTAGGTAAACTTTTGGACAACTTCTATGCTAGTTGTTGCGTCCAGACTGACTGGAGAAATGACAGCAGGAGAAGACGGGTCTATGGGCATAATTTTTGTTTTGTTCCAGTTTATCTGCAGTCCCACAATTCCGGCCTCTTCTTGTTAGATTTGAAGTGCTTCCAGCAACTGAGCCATGGAGTCCGCTAAGATGGCCAGGTCTTCAGCAAAATCAGCATCTGAGATTACGCGATCTCCAAACTTGAGTCAAAAGTTGAGACGTGAAGTTATCTTTGTCATAACGTAGTCTATGATGACATTGAAGAGCTCTGGGGCCAATGTAAATCCTTGTAGCACCACTGTTGTGATTTGGCAGAAGGAGCTCCGCCGGCAATTGACTTGAGCACAGCTCTCCGTATCATGGTGTAAAACTTTGAAAGTCTGCAGTAATTTTCGGGAAGGCCAGTCGATGCTAAAATGTTCCAAAGTGCCTCTAGGTCCACTGAGTCGAATTCAGCAAGGAAGTCAATGAACGCAAAAAAAGCCTTGCGGCGGAACTCTGTGACTTATTCTAATGTATGTCTAATCGTAAAAATCTGCTCGATGGTGGAACGGCCCGATATATAAGCAGCTTGTTGAGGTCACCGAATCCCATGAACTATATTCCGACAACGATCCAGCAGGACCATTGAGAAAAGTTTTCCTGGGACTGACAGTAGACTTGTTCCACGGTAATGTGAACAGTCATTTCTAGAGACTTTCCTTTTTCATTGCGGGAAGATGACAATCTCCTTTCCGCCAATCTCCAGGAATTATATCAGTTTGCCAAAATGTGGAGAACAGAGTGAAGAGAAACATGAGCATTGTAGGACCTGCAAATTTCAGCAGTTCAGAGCTTAAGCCGCAGATACCAGCAGCTTTGTTATTCTTGAGACTTTTAACTGCGTTTCCAATTTCTGAGGGGCTGAAAGGCTCACATGGAAGAAAATCTGCTTCAGGCCTTTGACTAGTAGATTGACCGGGAATATTATTTGGAGAGATTGACGGGCTAGTATTATTTAAGAACGAGCAGAAGTGGTCCTTCTACATCTCAAGACAAGTGCCCTCATCAATGACAAGTGTCCCATCCAGGGATAGGACAGGCCCTAATGTAGGAGTTTTATCTTCTGTGTTTATCTTCCGATTGAATGAGCACCCTCCAAAGTTTCTGCATCGATGAGGAGGTGGTAGGGATAAGGAAGGGATAGTCCCCGTCCAATATGAGTTGCACCCTTTGGGACATCTCCCTCCCCCCTTAACTACGAAACTATCAGAGAACCACAGGTACAAATTGATATATACTCCCAGGTGCCATACCCAGGATTTTAGTAGTCGCAACCAAAAGATTCTAAACATGAATTTGAGAGACACATGCCAGGAACAGGTAACTACTAAACTGCAGAATTTAACATTTGACAATATAAAAGATGAATGGAATAAATTTAGAAAATTGTTTGTTAAGTTGCTGATGGTGTCATATTAAAAAGTTGGAGATGTAAAAAAAGGAATTTTCAGAGACATAGATACTACTACTAGCGATTAAATTCAGATTTTGTTTTAACTATATTAGAAACTGAGATAGGTTAACAGAAAGGTATAATTTTTTCAAAGAAAATATTTTTTTATGGATATTTTTTCCATGGGTAATTATTTTTCATGAGAGTATTCTTAATATACCGACAAACAGAGGTCTACTTTCAAGCTGTTTTGGGTATATTTTTCAAATGAATCGCTTTTCTAAAGGTATTTTTTCATGGAAATATTTTTCCATGGGTAATTTTTTTTCATGACGATATTTTTAATATGTCGTTAAACAGAGGTCTACTTCCAAGTTGTCATAGATATTTTTTCAAATGAATTATTTTTCCAAAATATTTTTTTTTCATGGATATATTTTTCCATAGGTAATTATTTTTCATGAGGAAGTTTTTTAATATATCGATACACAGACGTCTACTTTCAAGTTGTTTTGGGTTTACTTTTCAAATGAATAATTTTCCCAAAGGTATTTTTTTTTCATGGATATATTTTTCCATAGGTAATTATTTCTAATGAGGATATTTTTCATATATCGATAAATATAGGTCTACTTCTAATTTGTCGTGCATATATTTTTCAAATGAATCATTTTATTTTCGTGATATTTTTTTCTTGCATATATTTTGCCATGGGTAATTATTTTTGATGAGTATATTTTTCACGTATATGGTTTTTGCATAAGTGGATAGGTTATGTTACATTAATTTAACTACTTTTAAGTGTGATTAATTTCCGTTGGATTAGCATGGGTGATATGTGTACCTGCAGCCAACCTTAAATCATGACTTTTCTTAAAATAACTTAATTTAAGTTAGGTTCATTTAGATTCACTTAATGTAGCACGCCCAGCTAAATGAATCTAAATGAACCTAACTTAAATGAAATTATTTGAAAAAAACTGATGATTTTAGGTTGGCTGTGGGTACCCGGGTCAACCAGGCCAACCTAACATACATGAATATAACTTAAAAGTAGTTAACTTAATGTAACCTAACCTATACACTTAGGCAAAAAATATACCTTTGAAAAATGATTGATTTGAAAAGTATATCCCCAAAAAATTTGGAAGTAGACCAATGTTTACCGATACATCAAAAAATAATTACCAATAAAAAAAAATAAATGCATGACAAAAATATAAATTGGAAAAATGATTCATTTGAGAAATATATCCTAAAACATTTGTAAGTGGACCTTTGTTTTACTATATATTAGAAATATCCTCATGAAAAATAATTACTCATGGAAAAATATATCCATGAAAAAAAATACCTTGGGAAACTGCTTCATTTTAAAAATATACCCAAAACAACTTGGAAGTAGACCTGTGTTTATCGGTTTATTAAAAAGTATCCTCATGAAAAATTATTACTCATGGAAAAATATATCCATGAAAAAAATTATACCTTGGAAATAGGATTTATTTGACAAATAAAATCAAAACAACTTGGAAGAAAACCTCTGTTTATCGATATATTAAAAATATCCTCATGAAAAATAATTAATCATGGAAAATATATCAATGAAAAGAAATATCTTGGAAAAATGATTTATTTGAAAAATATACCCAAAACAAGTTTGAAGCATACCTCTGTTTTACGATATATTAAAGAATATCCTCATGAAAAATAATTACCCATGGAAAAATATATCCGTGAAAAAAAATATATCTTAGAAAAATGATTCATATGAAAAATTTTCTTTAAAATAACTTGAAAGTAAACCTCTGTTTATCGATTCATTAAAAATAACCTCATGAAAAATAATTACCCATGGCAAAATATGTCCATGACGAAAAGAATATACCATGGAAAAAATGATTCATTTGAAAAAATATACCCAAAACAACTTGGAAGTAGACCTCTGTTTATCGATATATTAAAAATATCCTCATGAAAAATAATTGCCCATGGAAAACTGTATCCATGATAAAATATACTTTGGGAAAATATGATTCATTTAATAAATATACCCAAAACAACTTAGAGGTAAAGCTCTGTTTATCGATATTTTAAAAATATCCCCATAAAATACAATTACGCGTGGAAAATATATGCATGAAAACAATATACCTTTGGAAAAATGATTCACTTGAAAAATATACTCAAAACAACTTGGTAGTAGACCTCTATTTATCGATATATTAAAAATATCCTTATGAAAAATAATTAAGCATGGAAAAATATATCCATGAAAAAATATATACCATGGAAAAATGATTCATTTTAAAAATATATCCAAAACAACTTGGAAGTAGACCTCTTTTTATCCATATATTAAAAATACCCGCACAAAAACTAATTACCCCTGGAAAATATATCCAAGAAAAAATATACCTTGGAAAAATGATTCATTAGAAAAAAGTATCTAAAACAACTTGGAAGTAGACATTTGTTTATGAAAAATAATTACCCATGGAAAAATATATCCATGAACAAAAAATAAACCTTGGAAAAATGATTCATTTAAAAAAAAAACATACCGAAAACAACTTGGAGGTATATCTTTGTTTATCCATATATTATAAATAGCCTCATGAAAAAAAATTATCCGTGGAAAAAGACATCCATTAAAAAAAATATATCTTTGGAAAAATGATTCATTTGAAAAATATGCCCATAAGAAATTGGAAATAAACCATTGTTTAGCGATATATTAATGATTTACTCATGAAAAATAATTATCCGTGTAAAAATATATCCATGAAAAAAATATACCTTGTAAAAATTATTCATTGGAAAAATATACCAAAAACAACTTGAAAGTAGACCATTGTTTATTGATATATTAAAAATATCCTCAGGAAAAACCCATGGAAAAAATATATCCATGAAAAAAAATATACTTTGGAAAAATGATTCCTTTTAAAAAAAACTAAAATAACTTGGAAGTAGACCTCTGTTTATCGATACATTAAAAATATATTCATGAAAAATAATTATCCATGGGAAAATATATCCATGAAAAAAACTTACAATGGAAAAATGATTCATTTGGAAAATATATCCACGATAACTTGGAAGTTGACCTGTGTTTATCAATATATTACAAATATCCTCATGAAAAATAATTACCAATAGAAAAATATATACATGAAAAAAACATACCTTTGAATAATGATTCATTTTAAAAATATACCCAAAACAACTTGGAAGTAGATCTCTCTTTATCGATATATTAAAAATAGTTTCCCATGTAAAAATATATGCTTGAACAAAACAAAATATGTATCTTGGAAACGTGATTTATTTGAAAAATATAGCCAACAAAACTAGGATGTAGACCTTTGTTTACCGATATACTAAAAATGTCCTCATTAAAAATAATTAACCATGGGAAAATGTATCCATAAGAAAATATCATGAAAAAAAATGATTCATTTGAAAAATAGATCCAAGACAACTTGGACAACTAAACTCTATTTATCGATATGTTAAATAATCCTCAAAAAAATTACCAATGACAACATTTATCCATGAAAAAAAATATCATGAAAAAAATGACATATCTGAAATATATATATCCAAGACAACTTGGAAGCAGACCTCTTTTTATCGATATATCAAAAATATCCACATGAAAAATAATTACCCATGGAAAAAGATATTGCCAAGAAACCTGGCCCAACCTCAGGCCTGGGGAACCATCGGTTAACCAAATTCCCACGAAACATAATGAAAAAAGCTTGGTCCGTCTTTGGCCAGCTCCGCAGTAGTATGTATGTATGCAATTTGGGACACACATTGGAATATATATTTGGAATATACATTTGGAATATACATTTGAAACTTACATTTGGAATATAAATTTGGAATATATATCATATAACACCATACGGATGTAAGACCCCTGAATTAGTGAAATCGTGGCGGTGTTCTAATTTTTAAACCTGTATTTGTAACCTACTGAAATTACATGATTATTCTGTAATGGAGAAAGGTACCTCATTTGCATAATTCATTTCTGAGCAAGAATATTAAGATATATTCAACCTTCAGAAGTCATTTGATTCAAGAACACTCAAAGGGCTTAATTTCAATCGCTTATCAACTAAAGGTAAATCTGAGGGAACGGTGACTACCACGCCACATTGTATAAATGTCAGAATATGATTAGAATATATTCATCCTTCACAAGTTAATTGATTCGATTGGCCTAGCTTCATCTCTTGGTTGTGGTAGCTATAATATACAAGTAACGAATTAGGAATGCGGCTATTATAAAATATAGGTTGGTATTGGAGGATACATAAAGTTGAAACTAATTAAGTAGTAAGTGCCGAGAAAAGAATTTTAATATAGAAATCCATGAACAATCCTTAGAAATATAATACAATCCTTAGAAATCAAGTGGTGAGGTGGTTATGAACACTACGCGAATGTCCCAGTCGTACTCTATGGTTTGTTATCGATACTACCTAGTTTATTGTATGTATTAAATCAGTAATGTTTTGTACATTGGAAGGATAAACACCTGCATTATATTCTTTAAAAAAGGTGAAAAGGAATTATTTGAAGAAAGTGTGGGCACATGATGAAGTCATCGTTGCGTTGAATCCTGACAAAGACATATATTTGAATTATGAAACAAGTACTATTGGGGATATCATTGGAAATATATGCGTGTGTTTTCATGATAGTGAGAAATGAAATTTCTTTGGAGTAACGAAAAAATTTAACTCTTATAATGGAGGATATGCAAGAGTATCATTTCCAGAGATGATGGTACTCAAAGAGAATGCCAACATAAAAATAATAGTTGACGAAAAGGGGCATTTTCTTGATAGTGCTTGCGGTAACACGTTACCCAGTGATAAACCTTATCGCCAGCTTTCGGGTATTAGCACTCAACGGAAGGTCAAAAGAAGGAAACCATACTGCTGCACTAATGTCATGAACCATATCTTGTCTAAGTGTCAGAACTGTTACCCGTGTAAAAATAAAGAGGTAATAGACAGTAGTATAAAAAGCAGTATAAAAAGCAGTATAAAAAGGGCATTGGCATACAATATAATAACGGTGTACAATGATGAATTAATGGAAAACAAAGCGCATGTTAACATTATTACTACCATTGATCATAAGCCAGAAGATATAGTCAATGAACCTAATTATACCAAAGATGAAACGTATATAGAACCTCTAACTTGACACCCAAGTAAAAATAGTGTATTACTCAAAATGGATTAATGATTATTCTACTGGTTACAAACTAGGAGAAGAGAATACCTACACTATCAAGAGAGAAAATGATGAATTATCATATGGAACCGATTCAAAATATCCACAGTTATTCAATAATATTAATAATGCATAATAATGTATGTAACATATTTTTTATGTTAATATTCTACATGTTGTTATTTCAATAAAAGTATTTTTATGCATTACTTTGTTATGTTTTCATTATTTTTAGGCTACACTAGCTCGTCAAACGTTTAGATTTTTTATTCAGAAGTCGGAAAAGGAATTTTCAAAGACAGAGATACTACTACTAGCAATTATATTCAGATTTTGTTTTAATTATATTAGAAACTGAGATAGGTTAACAGATATGAATCATTTTTCCAAGGGATTTTTTTATGGATATATTTTTCCATGGGTAATTATTTTTCATGAGGATATTTTTATTATATCGATAAACAGAGGTCTACTTTCAAACTGTTTTAGGTATATTTGTCAAATGAATCATTTTTCTAAACGGATATTTTTTTATGAATATATTTTTCAATGGGTAATTATTTTTCATAAGGATATTTTTAATATATCGATAAACAGAAGTCTTCTTCCAAGTTGTCTTGGATGTATTTTTCAAAGTAATTATTTTTCCAAGATATATTTTTTTCACGGATATATTTTTCCATGGGTAATTATTTTTCATTAGGATATTGTTTAATATATCGATAAACAAAGGTCTACTTTCAAGTTGTTTTGGGTATATTTTTCAAGCGAATCATTTTTCCAAAGGTATATTTTTTTTATGGATATATTTTTCCATGGTTAGTTATTTTTCATGTGGATATTTTTGATATATCGATAAATAGAGGTCTACTTCCAAGTTTTCCTGGATATATATTTCAGTTGAGTCATTTTTTTCATGATATTTTTTTTCATGGATACATTTTGCCATGGGTAATTTTTTCATGAGAATATTTTAAAATATAGATAAATAGAAGTCTACTTGCAAGTTGTCTTGGATCTATTTTTCAAATAAATCATTTTTTTCATGATATTTTCTTATGGATACATTTTTCCTTGGGTAATTATTTTTTATGAGGATATTTTTAATATATCAATAAACAAAGGTCTACATCCAAGTTTTTTTGGCTATGTTTTTCAAATGAATCATGTTTCCAAGATATATATTTTGGTTTGTTCAAGGATATATTTTTATATGGTAAATTATTTGTAATGTATCGATAAAGAGAGACCTACTTCCAAGTTGTTTTGGGTATATTTGTTCATGAATCATTATTCCAAGGTATGTTTTTTTCATGCATTTTTATTTCCATGGGTAATTCTTTTTCATAAGGATATTTTTAATATATTGATAAACAAAGGTCAACTTCCAAGTTGTCATGGATATATTTTCCAATGAATTATTTTTGCATTGTAAATTTTTTCATGGATACATTTTCCCATGTATAATTATTTTTCATTAAAATATTTTTAATATATCCAAAGGTTTACTTCCAAGCAATGTTAGTTATATTTTAAAAAGGAATCATTTTTCCGAAGTATATTTTTTTTCATGGATATATTTTTCCAGGGGGTTTTCATGAGGATATTTTTAATATATCGATAAACACAGGTCTACTATCAAGTTGTTTTTGGTATATTTTTCAAATGAATAATTTTTCAAATGTATATTTTTTTTCGTGGATATATTTTTACACGGATAATTATTTTTCCTGATGAAATAATTAATATATCGATAAAAAAAGGTCTACTTCCAGTTTGTTATGGGTATATTTTTCAAATGAATCATTTTCCCAAAGATATATTTTTTAATGGATATCTTTTTCCACAGATTTTTATTTTTCATGGGGATATTTATAATATAACGATAAACAGAGATATGCCTCCAAGTTGTTTATGTTATGTTTCTTTCAAATCATTTTTCCAAGGTGTATATTTTGTTCATGGATATATTTTTTCATGGGTAATTGTTTTTCATGAGAATATTTATAATATATTGATAAACAAATGTCTACTTCCAAGTTGTTTTAGATATTTTAAATCATGTTTCCAAGATATATTTTTTGGTTTGTTCAAGGATATATTTTTATATGGTAAATTATTTGTAATATGTCGATAAAGAGAGACCTACTTCCAAGTTGTTTTGGGTGTATTTTTTAATGAATAATTATTCCAAGGTATGTTTTTTTCATGCATTTTATTTCCATGGGTAATTATTTTTCATAAGGATATTTTTAATATATTGATAAACAGAGGTCAACTTCCAAGTTGTCGTGGATATATATTTTCCAATGAATCATTTTTGCATTGTAAATTTTTTTCATGGATATATTTTCCATGCATAATTATTTTTCATGAGAATATTTTTAATATATCTATAAACAAAGGTCTACTTCCAAGCTATTTTAGTTATATTTTAAAAAGGAATCATTTTTCCAAAGTATATTTTTTTCATGGATATATTTTTCCAGGGGGTTTTCATGAGGATATTTTTAATATATCGATAAAAGCGGTCTACTTCCAAGTTGTTTTGGGTATATTTTTCAAATAAATCATTTTTCCATGGTATATTTTTTTTCATGGATATATTTTTCAAAGGTTAATTATTTTTCATGAGGATATTTTTAATATATTGATAAACAAAGGTTTTCTTCCAAGTTGTTTTGATTTTATTAGTCAAATAAATTCTATTTCCAAGGTATAATTTTTTTCATGGATATATTTTTCCAAGAGTAATAACTTTTCATGAGGATACTTTTTAATAAATCGATAAACACAGGTCTACTTCCAAGTTGTTCTGGGAATATTTTTCAAGTGAATCATTTTCCCAAGGTATTGTTTTTTTGATGGATATATTTTTCCATGAGTAATTATTTTTTATGGGAATATTTTTAATATATAGTATAACAGAGGTCCACTTCAAATGTTTTTGGATAAACATTTTGGATAAAAATGATTCAATTTTCAAATGAATCATTTTTCCATGGTATATTTTTTATGGATATATTTTTCCATGGTTAATTATTTTTCATGACTATATTTTTAATATATCGATAAACAGAGGTCTACTTCCAAGTTGTTTTGAGTTTATTTTTCAAATGAATCATTTTTCCGAAGGTAAATTTTTTCATGGATATATTTTCCCCGCTTAATTGTTTTTTAAGAAGATATTTTTAATGTATTGATAAACAGAGGTCTACCTCTAAGTTGTTTTGGGTATATTTATCAATTGAATAATTTTTTCCCAAAGTATATTTTATCATGGATATAGTTTTCCATAGGTAATTATTTTTCACGAGGATATTTTAACATATCGATAAACAGAAGTCTCCAAGTTGTTTTGGGTATATTTTTTCAAATGAATCATTTTTTCCATGGTTTATTCTTGTCGCCATGGACATATTTTGCAATGGGTAATTATTTTTCATGAGGGTATTTTTAGTGTGTCGATAAACAGAGGTTTATTTCCAACTTATTTTAAGAAAAATTTTTCATATGAATCATTTTTCTAAGGTATATTAAATTTTCACGGATATATTTTTCCATGGGTAATTGTTATTCATGAGGATATTTTTTAATATATCGTAAAACAGAGGTATACTTCCAGCTTGTTTTGGGTATATTTTTCAAATAAATCATTTTTCCAAGGTATTTTTTTTCTTGAATATATTTTCCATGATTAATTATTTTTCATGAGGATATTTTTAATATATCGATAAACAGAGGTTTTCTTTCAAGATGTTTTGATTTTATTTGTCAAATAAATCCTATTTCCAAAGTATAATTTTTTTCATGGATATATTTTTCCATGAGTAATAATTTTTCATGAGGATACTTTTTAGTAAATCGATAAACACAGGTCTACTTCCAAGTTGTTTTGGGTATATTTTTCAAATGAATCATTTTCCCAAGGTATTGTTTTTTTTATGGATATATTTTTCAATGAGTAATTATTTTTTATGAGGATATTTTTAACACATAGTAAAACAGGTCCACTTCCAATTGTTTTAGGATATATTTTTCAAATGAATCATTTTTCCAATGTATATTTTTTTCATGGATATATTTTTTTATTGGTAATTATTTTTTTATGTATCGATAAACATTGGTCTACTTCCAAATATTTTTGGGGATATGATTTTCAAATGAATCATTTTTCCAAGGTATATTTTTTGCATAAGTCGATAGGTTATGTTACATTAAGTTAACTACTTTAAAGTTAGATTCATGTATGTTAGGTTGGCATGTTTGGCCCTGGTACCGACAACCAACCTACAATTTTCAGTTTTTTTCAAATAATTTCATTTAAGTTAGGTTCTTTTAGATTCACTTAGCTGGGCGTACCACATTAAGTGAATCTAAATGAACCTAACTTAAATAAAGTTATTTTAAGAAAAGTGATGATTTTAGGTTGGCTGCAGGTACACAGGTCACCCTTGCTAACCCAACGTAGATTAATCGCACTTAAAAGTAGTTAACTTAATGTAACCTAACCTATCCACTTATGCAAAAACCATATACGTGAAAAATATACCCATGAAAAATAATTACCCATGGCAAAATATATCCATGAAAAAAAATATCATGAAAAAATTATTCATTGTAAAAATATATCCAAGACAAATTAGAAGTAGACCTCTATTTATCGATATATTAGAATTATCCTCATTAGAAATAATTACCCATGGAAAAATATATCCATGAAAAAAATATTCCTTTGGGAAAATTATTCATTTGGAAAGTAAACCCAAAACAACTTGAAAGTAGACGTCTGCGTATCAATATATTAAAAAATATTCTCATGAAAAATAATTATCCATGGAAAAATATATCCACGAAAAAAAATATTTTGGAAAAATGATTCATTTGAAAATAATATCCATGACAACTTGGAAGTAGACCTCTGTTTATCGATATATTAAAAATATCGTCATGAAAAATAATTACCCATGGAAAAATATATCCATGAAAAAAATACCTTTAGAAAAGCGATTCATTTTAAAAATATACCCAAAACAGCTTGAAAGTAGACCTCTGTTTGTCGATATATTAATAATATTCTCATGAAAAATAATTACCCATGGAAAAAAATATCCAGGAAAAAATATATACTTTCAAAAAATTATACATTTCTGTTAACCTATTTTAGTTTCTAATACAATTAAAACAAAATCTGAATTTAATCGCTAGTAGTAGTATCTATGTGTCTGAAAATTCCTTTTCTTACATCTCCGACTTTTTAATAAGACACCATCAGCCACTTAAAAAACAATTTTCCAAATTTATTCCATTCATCTTTTATATTGCCAAATTTTAAATCTCCAGTTTAGTACTTACCTGTTCCTGGAAAGTTTTTCTCAAATTCATATTTAGAATCTTTTGGTTGCGACAACTAAAATCCTGGGTATGGCACCTGGGAGTATATATCACTTTATACCTGGGGTTCTTTGATAGTTTCGTAGTTAAGGAGGGAGGGAGATGCCCCAAAGGGTGCACTTCAATGTCAAAACCACCCAACTTTAAATTGACAGGTAATCCCCATATACAGGAATTACTTTTGGGGAACTATCTTTTTGGGTGAAGTTGGTTGGAGTGGGGGGTTACCAAAATACTTTGAAAACGGATCAAAAATATAAAAATGATGTTTAATGCCTATTGATTTCTAGGAGTATTTCTTGTGTACGCTGTTATTATGAAATTAACAAGTGATATTAAACCCCAAAATGAGCATAACTAATATTGGACGGGGACTATCCCTTCCTCCTCCCTACCTCCTCCTCATGGTTGAAGAACCTTTGGAGGATGCTCTTTCAATTGGAAGATAAATACAGGAGAAAAAACTCCTACATTAGGACCTGTCCTATCCCTGGATGGGACACTTGTCTTTGATGAGGGCACTTGTCTTGAGCTCTGGAAGGACCACTTCTGCTCGCTCATAAATAATACTAGCCCGTCAACCTCTCCAAATAATAGTCCCAGCCAATCTATTAGTCAAGGGCCTGAAGCAGATGTTCTTCCATATGAGCCTTTCAGCCCCTCAGAAATTGGAAACGCAGTTAAAAATCTCAAGAATGACAAAGCTGCTGGTATCTCTGGCTTAAGCTCTGAACTACTGAAACTTGCTGGTCCTACAATGCTCCTGTTTCTCTTCAGTCTGTTCTCCACATTTTGGCAAACTAATATAATTCCTGGGGATTGGCGGAAAGGTGTCATCTTACCGCAATGAAAAAGGAAAGGCTCTAGAAAGGACTGTTCAAATTTCAGTGGAACAAGTCTACTGTCAGTCCGAGGAAAACTTTTCTCAATGGTCCTGCTGGATCGTTGTCTAATATAGACATATATTAGAATAAATCACGGAGTTCCGCCGCAAGGCTTTTTTGCCTTCATTGATTTCCTTGCTGCACTCGACTCAGTGCACCTAGAGGGACTTTGGAAGATTTTAGCATCGACTGGCCTTCCCGAAAAATGCTGCAGACTTTCAAAGCTTTACACCATGACACAGAGAGCTGTGCTCAAGTCAATGGCCGGTGCAGCCTATTCTTCCAAATGACGACAGTGGTACTCCAAGGATGTACAGTTGCCCCAGAGCTCTTCAATGTCATCATAGACTACGTTATGACAAAGATGAATTTACGTCTCAACTTTCGACTCAAGTTTAGAGATCGCGTAATCTCAGATGCTGATTTTGCTGACGACCTGGCCATCCTAGCGGACTCAATGAATCAGTTGCTGGAAGCACTTCAAATCTTACAAGAAGAGGCCGGAATTGTGGGACTGCAGATAAACTGGAACAAAACAAAAATTATACCCGTAGACCCGTCTTCTCCTGCTGTCATTTCTCGAGTCAGTCTGGAAACAACAGTTAGCATAGAAGTTGTCCAAAAGTTTACCTACCTGGGACATACGATTTCTTCAGATGGCTCCCTTCTCCCAAAGCTGTAAGCAAGGATATTCAAGGCATCTTCTGTCAAGGGTAGGTTAAATTGTCACCTTTGGCAAGAACCAAATATCAGTCGTCCAACCAAACTTCGAATTTTCCACGCCCTCGTTGGTTCTTTAATGTTTTATGGAGCTGAGACTTGGTAAGCATCAGCCACAACCCTAACGGCCATCGATAGATTCCATTCGAAGAGTCTGAGAAGGATAGAAGGTCTACGGCGGGTCGACTTCGTAAGTAACGAGAAGCTGCTGCATCTCACCCAGCAGTCCCGTCTTTCTACCCAAGCAGCCGAGCGCACCTTATGGTGGTTTGGACATCTACCCGTGCACTTACCTGCAAAAAATATCTTCGACTGTGACCCTGTCAAAGCCGGTTAGAAGCGACCTCGTGGCCGACCAAAGAAGCGATAGTCCGACAGCGTATCCGAGTTCCCAGCGATGGCAAATATCAGATCAAGTGAGCTCATGCAATGGACCGAAGTGAATGGAGGAGGTAGACGTCACTCTCTACGCCGAGTAGCACCCGGCAGGAGACCTAGTTCAAGTGAGTCAGTAATTCAAGTCATTCGATGAGGAATTTAGTCAAAACGACCAGAAATGACTATTAAAGAATAAATGTAACCTAAAACGAACAGAAACTAAATGAATAATCATTGCAAACAAACATACAGCAGGTACTGACATGAATGAATAAATAAATATTAAAACGAGTAACACTTTAATTGAATATTCAAATCAAGCTTAAAACGAGCCAAAATAACTACAAACAAGAGTTTTGCTACTGCCCCCTTTTCAAATATTTGTTTTATGTACTTATTAGAACCTTGAAAATCATAATTATAGCAAAATAAAATATTGAACTGATGAGCTTTCAGCAATATATATCATTATATTCAAATATTCAGTTTGATTTTATTAGTTCTTTCCAAGACTGTTCCAGACACGTATAGTTTTAACACACGTCCATCCTACACTACATAATAACACACTTGAATTCGTGGAAAACACGACACAAGCAACAACACTCAAAAATCTGTAGGATTGCGTGTATTTTTTTCATGCTTCTCAATATCTTGCTTTTCATTAAATGGGTAGTGTTCGTTGCCCTATGTATTTTAATTTTACGATACTTGTCGTTATACTCAATAAAACCCAGTAATCACAGTATCTAAACCCCGGCGCCGCGCCGATGAGCGTAAGATCGGCTGCAGCTAGGCTAAAACAGCGCGCCGCACCGCGCCGCCAGTAAGACGTCGGCGGCGCGCCGCCGGGGTGATCAATGTTGACCGCAAACATTAATGTTTTCATCAGTCTTTCTCAAAACACAGCTTAGATTTACAACAGATTCGAGCCTATTCATGAGTTCAAAACTTCATAAGTCAGTGGCTGGAAACTGGTCTTCTTTGTTATTCATCAAGAGAAGTAGAAATCTGGTGGAAACGAAATGGCTGTGGCGTTTCAGAATTCTTGCACAATAGTTGATGTATCTATTAGCAATGTATTCTTAACATAAATAATTATCAAAATTAGTAGTTTTTTTCATCGAGCATTGCTGCACACAAAACTTCAAATACCGTACCACTAAATTCGTCAGTTATCTGGGTAAAAACTTTGAATATAAGTTTGAACTTAGAAGCTTAATTTTTTCATAATGCCCTTTGCCAATATCTGCTTTGTCACCTTTAAAACAGTTGAAATGGGTGACTTTGATATTGATCGTTTTTTTTGCTCTTTTAGATTCCTAAAAAGCCTTCCTTGTATTAAAAACGGGTTTTAATAACAATTTAAAAAAAAATACATCAAGTATAACTCACGAAAATCTTGTTAATTTTTAAATTGTCACAGGGGTTGGACAAAGATGTTGTACGGAGTATTTTTGCTTGGCTTCTTCCTTCTTTAATTTACATGTGTTGATTCATATTTCAAAACATTATCCAACTGTCCAAATATACCATACATAAAACAATATTTACAATACACAAAAGAACATACAATTGCAAGCAGAAATATATGTAAAACACAAAAACACATCAACATGTCCTACCAATTTTTTCCACAATCATTTATAATCATTTTAAATAGGATAACTTAAAATTTCACCTTAAAAAATAATCAAGCATCAGTTTCCAATGACGAAATGTGGATGACCCACCTCAGTACTGGAAGGAAAACGGAAGTTAATTTCCAATCAATGTGTCAGTCTCAACCAATTAGCTTGGTCGAACTTAAATGAATTTATATAATGGACGATATCAGAAAATTGAACAGCTTTTCGAAGAGCATGCATAGCAACTCAACGTAATCTTGTATGATTCGAATATGTTTCTCAATTATAATTAAACTAAAATGAAAACATTATGACGTTAGAAACGTTTAACTAAGACAGTGAACGTTTAGAAATTTTCCTTAGGGGTATTCTCATTGAATTTCCTTTCTTTTAAGATCGTGGCAACGGGTAAGCGGGTATACTAATGAAAGTCCAAATATTAGTATGTGTAAAAAAAGGTATTTTTCAAAATAGTATGGAGGGACAAAACATCTAGGGGTCAACTGGTCGAAAAAAGTTCCTTCAGTCAAACTTAGAAGTCTATTCTAACTGCGGGATGTGGCTACAATTGTCATGAATAAAAATCAACTTATCCACTTTCTGTGGACTGAGGCTGCTTTCAATAAGAAAATTCAAGATATTATTATTTGAATATAATAATTCCCTATCACCCCCCTCTGGACACCACCTTGATAGGATACTGTCTCTGCTTTAAATTAAAAAAAAATACTTTTTGGCATCCCTGCTTTCAATAAAAAAAGAAAATAATCAAAGTACTATCACTTAAATATAATAACTCCCTATACCATCTTGACCCCCCCCCCTGGATACCATGCACCTTGATAGGGTACCTTCTTTGCTTTAAATTAAAAAAATAATTAACCTTTTGGCATCCCTGATTTAAAAAATAAATAAATTTGATATACTATCATTTAAATATAATATTTCCCTATCGCCCCCCACCCTCTGTATACCACCTTGATAGAATACCGTCTCCACTTTAATTTTTCAAAATATTTGCTTTCTTCCCTGCTTTCAATAAAAAACATAATAAGGTATTATCACTTAAATATAATAACTCCCTATGCCCGCCCCCCCCCTCTGGTTACCACTTTAATAGGATGCCGTCTTTGCTTTAAATTAAAAAAAATTAACTTTTTTGCATCCCTGCTTTCATTAAAATTATGTTAAAAAAAACAAGTTTCTTAAACTGAAAGTAAGGAGCGACATTAAAACTTAAAACGAACAGAAATTATTCCGTATATGAAAGGGTTTGTCCCCTCCTC